>ML437290.1:0-53092 GCA_005239525.1 Nicotiana knightiana
CCCACCCCCTCCACCCCACCCCATCCTAAATAAAAATATTATTAATAGTACTTTCTTTTCACTTTATAGATATATTTTTTTTCATTTCAACAAATGATTTTTTTTTTTCATGATATAAAATGGTATTTTTTTGCACTTTAACAAAAAAAGTATTTTCTTTTCATGTATTAAAAGTATTCATGATGTAAAAAATGTTTTTTTTTCATTTCAACAAAATAAGTATTTTTTTTTTCACGATGTAGAAAATTTATTCTCTTTTATTTCAATACAATGAGTTCTTTTTTTTCATGTTTGTAGAAAAAGTACTTTTTTCAATAAAAAAAAGAGTATTTTCTTTTTAGTTATGGAGCACAAATTTCGATGTTCTTTCAACTTCTTTTTCCAACTTTTCATTTCAGATACCTGGCGGTAGGACCATTATGTCACTTTGAGTTTGAACAAAAATTAAAAGATCTTGACCATTGATTTTAGAGGAGTTTAATTTCACATTACCGCATGTAAGTATTTATACTAAATAAGAAGTTGAAGATCCGTATAGGTGATCCCAATTAGAAATGAATGCTCATTAGAACACTCTTAGCATGTAAATCACTAGAATATGTTAGAGAATCCCTAGTGTTGATAAATCCTAAAGTACGAAGTATTGAAATATTATGGAGACAATGAAGCATTTTTATGATAATGAGGATTCATACAATCGATCTCAACTAGCTTCGATATTGAGGCATAATTGTCGTCGTTAATGTAGTAACTTGGAAATAAGGTTGATGACATACTAAAATAGGCTAAAATACAGTAATAATATAAAAACTCTTTACGTTATGTATTTTAAATCCTTTTAGATAGTAAGACCTTATTGCACAATGAAAACCATTGAAATGGGGAGAGTAAATTGATCTAGGATCCATTGAAATGGGGAGAGTAAATTGATCTAGGATTGATCAAATTTGCCTTGTTATGTGAGAAATGAATGAATCCAACTCCATGTTCTTAATACCACCTTCTGCTACTGATATTTTAAGAGCTGCACTCAAATCCATTGCTCTGCTCCTCATTTCTTCTCCTTCTTTAGACACCATTAATTTTTCCACTGCTGCCTGCACCATGGCAGATGTTACAACCTCGTGCCGACGAGTCCAATCCTTAACGACTATGCCAACTTTTAAAATCTTCGTGACCAATATAGTATTTCGGGGTTGATCCGAATGCATTGGCCACGCTGCTATTGGCACGCCCATGGAAATGCTCTCCATGCACGAATTCCATCCACAATGACTNGTCTTTCTTGATTGATCTTTAGCGAAAATATTCCCTTTATCTGCATCTCTTAGTACCCAAATAAACTTCTGCTCGCTTTTCTCCAATCCAATTGCCATCTCCTTGATCTGTTCATCCGAAAATGAAGTTGTCGTGCCAAAAGACACGAAGATCACAGAGTTTTGTCCTTGTTTGTCTAGCCAACTTAGACATTTATGTCGTTTGGTACTGCCTTTGGTCCCATGTTGTACCAAAACAGGATTGAATGGTCCAAGTGCCCACTGCTTTTTGTTATTACTTATCTGTTCCTTGGACAGCAAATCAAGAAAAGGACCTTCTATCACTTTGCATGTGTTGTAAATCCTTCCTGAATTGAACTTCAAGTAATCATATTCATTTTTAATAAATTTCTCAAATTCAGGACTAAAACAATCTTCAAGTGAAGGAACATCTTTTAGCATATTAGCATCAATGTTAAAAGGCCTGCCCATACTCTCCCATATGAACAAGAACAATGTGAAAGCTGACACACTGTGAAAAGCATAGGCTTCTGCATTTGGTAAGTGCACAAAATCTTGAACCACTGACCCCATTAGGGAGTCATGGATGATAACAACTCTCTGGCTTTTCGACGAGAGGACACGAAGAAGTTTGGCCACAGGCTTTCGTAGATGAGATGTTGCCTCGAATGAAGGTTGAAGATGGCTAGGAAATTTGATGGAAGCGTTTGGATTAGGAGGGGGAGATATGAAAAATGGTGTTGAGAATTCATGAAAATGAATGTTGACAATAGAAAAAGGATCATGAACTCTTGATTTAGCTTGATGAGTGTGTGTCTTGGTTGTAACATAATGAACTTTTATATTATAGGAAGCAATGAGTTTACATAGTTGAAGAAGTTGATTGAGATGTCCTTGTGCTGGAAAAGGGACAACAACTACTACAATATCATTATTTTTTTGGCCATGGTTTTGGAAATGGAGATTGGAGGCCATTGAAAAATCTAATCTATGAATGTTTTATTTCAAAACTAGATATGTGCTTTACATATATATACACACAGAGATAGGAACTTTGGTGTTATTAGGGCTTATGTTTTGCTAGCAGTTTGAAGACTAGTCTACGACTGTAGTTATGAAAATACTTACTCGTCCCTGATGTTTATATTAAATTAATAAGTTTATCGTTAACGGTCTCAAAATAAAGTGATAATATTTATCACTTAATATAGGAACTTTGGTGTTATTAGGCCTATGTTTTGCTAGCAACTTGTCACAGGTCATTGCATTTTATTGTGTTTGTAAGACTAGTCGACGGCTGTAGTTAGGAAAATACTTACTCGTACCTGATGTTTATATTAAATTAATAAGTTTAACTTTAAAAGTCTCAAATTAAAGTGATAGTATATGTCACTTAATCATGATTAATCGATACTCCCTCTCGTCCTACTTGTCACCTTAGCCTTTTGCATACATACTTTAAGAAAACATTAATAACATGAGTTATTTGATTGAATTGCCCTTATTTAGTGGGCGTTTGGACATAAGAATTGTAAAATTCTAAAAAAAAGTGAAAATGGTATTTGAAAATTAGAGTTGTGTTTGGACATGAATATTATTTTGGGTTGTTTTTGGAGTTTTATGAGTAATTTGAGTGAAAATTTTGAAAAACAGCTTTTTGGAGTTTTTAAATTTTCGAAAAATTCCATAATTCATCTTCAAGTGAACATTGGAAATTTTATAGTCAAATACTACTGGTTTCGAAAAAAGTGCACTTTTTTTGAGAAAAGGTGAATTTTTTTTAATGTCCAAACGGACTCTTATTCTTAGATCTCTCATTCTCTTTTACTTCTTTGAGTAACATTTATTAGAGTAGAAAGGGTAAAATTGCAAAAAATATAAGTAGCTCTTTCTTGTTTTTTTAAACCATAATTATTTTAAAACAACTATTTTTAGCCAAAGTATAACTAAATAGGACGGAAGGGAGTAAAAAGTTTATATAGAATAGACATGTATTACACTCATTGATTTGACGAAAATAACATGTGTAAATAAAAGACAGTTCAGTATACAAAATATCTCGTATTCACATTGACCGACTACGAGGAAGGGCCGCACCCCAACATATGCAAGTAAACATTTTTTTTGGTCTGTTTTAGTGCAGACGATATTGGAACAGGGGTAACATGGATTTTTTTAAATTCAAGAAACTGTTACATTAAGTTAACCATGTGAATTTGCACCCAAAATGAATAAATAAAAAGTTAACCATATAAGTTGATGGATATGATTGAGGAATAAAATACTTGCAAATTCACACAAAAGTCCAAGGGTGTGACGCATGCAAAGATTAAAATGTAGGGCAGGGGTGATTAGTTTGTCATATGGTCCTTATCTATTTTTTTGATGTTATTTGATATGGACTGAGTTTTAAAATGTAACATTGTTCCGTATTGTTTTTTTCTATTCTTTTATTAGTATTATCTTATTAGTGCCTAACGCATCGTTGGGCGTTAGGCAGAAATGATGAGACAACGGACAACCGATGCACATTTAGGGCAGACAATATTGCCCGTCTTAAAGTACAAGCTTTTCTATAGAGGTACGTGTCAATATTTAAAGTTTATGATTTATGAGTTCTGAATTTATTAGGAAATTTATTTCTGATCTTTGTTACTGGGTTCATAATTAAAATTTTTTAATACAAATATAATATCTAAGCATAAATGATTGGCTTCAGCCGAAGTCACGCCTAATGGGCTAGCTCCGCCCAGTTTTCTACCTATGCGCAACATTCCACCCATCGACATGTTGAATATGCTCTTTTTGTATTGCATTCATTCTTTAATCTGTCGAACCACTGAAGTTAAAGAACAACTCGACACATAAAGTATCTCGCATTCACGTATGGTCCGCAATCCAAGGGTGTGATATAGACAACTCATGCAAGTATTAATTGCTACTTTTACATCTCAAACCTATGACTTGTAGATTACACAAAAAATACTTTATCGTTGTAAAACCACTAAAGGCCTCTAATAAAAGAAAAAAAATTTAAACATAGAAAAAAAATGAGAATTTTCAAATCAGTGTGAGAATATTACAATGTGGTGTAATTGATAATAATAAACTTTACCAACAAAGGTTGTAGTAGAGTGGTAAGTACTCCTTCATCCTTAACCAGAGGTCTCGTGTTCGAGTCCCTGGGTATGGAGTCGCCTTTGTTAGGAAGCGCTTTACCCTCCAATGTGAGATTTTTAAGTGTCAATTCGAATTAATCGAGCTCCAATATGGATATCGAATATCGGGTGAAAAATCAAAAAAAGAAGAAGAGAATAATAAACTTTAGCTACTACACATTGCAATTTGCAACTAAAGTTTCAAATGAGATATGTTCAATTTTGTTTTTACATGATGCACAGATGTAAAAGCAATATAAATAGATTTGCTTTGAGCAAACAAAAAAAAAAAAAGATAAGATTTGCGGCTTAAAGTTATCTATATGACTAGGGAAGCATGGATTATTTTTTTTAATTTGAAATTGCAATTAGAAAACAAAAAGACAAAAAGTAATGTCGGTACGGCCACAGAGTCATTACCACTGTGGTCGGCAAGAGCTAAACAATAAAACTACTAATTTGCTATTTTCAGCAAGAATTTAATAAAATATAAGGTTAATTTAGGAGGGAGGAGTAATACCATATCAAGAAAAAAATATGATCTCTCCACTCTTAATCGGAGATGTGTTATAGGAGCAATAGAGAAATTTTGATATGGAACGCTTCCCGTTTTATTGAATCTTATGTAGCACAAAATTGAATTAATCAAGTAAGTGAGTATCGAATATATTTGATGATTAAATAGAAAATATGGATATTAAAAGAATTCATATATCTGGCTTTACTCAAATTCGATGCAGAGTAGTATTTGTTACTGTAATATAATACTCTCTTCGTTCTTTTTTTACTTGTCCGGTGTACTAAGAATAAAATTTTCTTTTTACTGTCTTCTTTAGCAAATCATAAGAGAATTAATATTTTTTTCAATTTTATCCATCATTAAGTAACCATTTTTAGACTTATTGAAATAACAGTCAAATTTTCAAAGCAAATAAAAGTGAAAAATTAATTAGTACTTTCTTAAGGAAGTACAAAAGGCATCAATAATAAGAAACAATAGCATATTGCTTTAAAGCTAGGACTAGGAGGGATATTTGCTAGGGGGTGGGGGAGAGAGATATATATTGGGATTTTACGTGTAATTTTAATTATATAATAAGTGAAACTCTTTCTGTACTACCAACGGTAAAATCTTCATTCAGATACCTTTAATTTCTAATGGACGCCACTTTAGGTTTGTTTTCTTTCCCAATACTTACAGGTTTCTCTTCATTTTCGCTTGATTTTTAGAAAAATTGTAAGCAGTGGCGGAGTCAAAATTTTCGTTAAAGGGGTGTCAAAATATATACAAATAAATATACCACAAAATTAAGGGAAATCAATACATAGCATATATATATATTAAAAAAAAAGTTTACGTATCTACACAGTGTATTTTTCCCGCGACTTCCTATAAGGTTGTTCCGTCACTGGTCGCAAATATGTTATTTCTTTGTTTCTTGTGTTTTTGGACTTAGCTTCCGGGTTCGTACCAAAGTTTTCCAATTTTGATTCCAATTTGTCAGTGTCTTCTATTGATTTCTAGTGAGTTTTATACCGATTTTACTTTCCTGAATTTGGTTGAATATCTAAAAGTTTGTGGAGGCTGTTATTGCTATGTATTCAAAATCAGTAAATCAGTAAATCAGTAAATGTTAGTTTAAAGAAAACAATTTAGCAGAAAAAATTTTGAGCCCACAAGTTTCTTGTATTTTCTTAAGGAATTTAATCCCCTCACAATGCCCAAGGTTACAAAATTAATTCCTCCCAGGATAGAACGGAATAACTATTATGTGATAGCAGCACTTCAAATCACAGAATTTCAGCGAACTCAAATGGCGGAGCAAATCACACAAAATGCTTACCTTTTTTTTTTTAAAAACCAATGTAGTATGCAGAAAATTGAGGGGAGAGATTTCAGATTTTTCAGTTGTGAAAAATGAGGGTAAGCCTCTCTATTTATAGACAATGAAAGGGTGAGATGAAGATGTGCAATCAAAGAGGTGCCTCTTCCATTTCCATTCACACCCAAGAGTTGCCTCTTCCATTTCCCATTCACACCCCTTAATAAAAACACAGCAATCCCCCATATGAATGAGGAATTGACATATGTGAAAAAATATGCATGAAAATACTGTGTGATTCGCAATTAAGAATTAATCGTATCTGGATAAGTAGATTTCCCTTTGAACTTTCCGTAATGAGATTATGTCGGATTTACTCGGTCAATCGGTAGATTTGATATCTTTGAACCATCGAACTTTGGTGTATACCTAGACAACCATAAGTGACACAATCAACCCTTAACCGTCTTTGGTTCTCATTGTTGTGTTCGTTTCAGCCATGAACATCGACTGATTTCATGAGTTCTTAGAAAATGGGCCTTTACTTTCATTCCCCTTAAAGTGGCTTACACTTCACACTCACATAGGTGATTTCTAAACGTATAATCCTATACACACACTATCTGGTCGTATCCTGCCAGACTTAGCAAATCATTAAAATGCTTTAAGCTTTATTGACTCATCAAAAAGCCTTAATGCTTTACCTTGATTTCTGAACATTGTCTTCATCACGAGAATGTGTTGAGTTATTTGACAATGTTGAACCGTCATTCATAAATTTGTTTGATCTCTTTGAAACTAGCTCTTGGGATCTTCAGTTTGCTAGGTAGAGTTACCACCACGATGACTTGTCCTATGCCTTAGCCCCATTCCATTCGATGATCTTTCAACTACCTCTCTAGGCCTTTTGTAAGTGGATCCAACATATTGTCTCTTGACTTTACATAGTCAATGGTGATAACACCACTAGAGAGTAGTTGTCTAACGGTATTTTGTCCCCGTCGAATGTGACGAGATTTTTCGTTATACATAACGCTCCCTGCCCTTCCTATTGCCGCTTAACTATCACAATGTATACATATAGGTGCTAAAGGTTTGGGCCAAAATGGAATATCTTCCAAGAAATTTCGGAGCCATTCAGCTTCTTCACCGACCTTGTCTAAGGCTATAAACTCAACCTCCACTGTAGAGTGGTCAATGTACATTTGTTTGGATGATTTACAAGACATCGTTCCTCCACCGACTGTTTAGAATCGGTTGAACCAGTGATCTAATTTGCATCATTATACCCCTCTATTATTGCGGGATACTTATTATAGTGCAAAGCATAATTTGGAGAATATTTCAAATACTTCAAAACTCATTTCATTGTCATGAAAGTTCAATGCAAACTTTCTTATGTCGTAGACTAATACGTATCGACTTTCGATTGCATATCAGATTATTGACTACAATTAATGTAGCAATATTATATTATTACAACAACTGGAATGATTGGCATCAATTGTGGCCACAACCTTTTAATATAAAATACATTTCACAATCACTCCGCCATTTTCAAGCAATTGTATGATATTTATTCATACATCTATATGATATGCATATTATAGCACTTTCATTCATGAAATAAATCCAACTTGCAATGGATTTTGGTTATGTTCATCTGTTGGTTCACCTAATTATAGACCAACGTATTAATACGTTCGTTCATGAACGGTCATGTTTATACAAAACATGCAAATACACTTTACATGAAAATTCGCAACCTTCGAAGTGACTTCCTTTCATAAACGAGCTAAATAATATAAATTTACAAGAAAGAAACAACCTTTCAAGAAAGGCAAGCGACCAATTTTCGAATTGGTAGTTTCACTCAACTAGTCTTCATTAAGACTGAAAAAAAAATGAGTTTATCGACTACCATATTGATTTTCACTATTTGTGGGAATATAGACATCATGTCTAATATTGGCTTTTGTCATGCATAAGATAAATGCCCCCACATTTCAAATGTCATGTGCCTTTTCTATTATTCCTTATCCACATATCATCCACATGACAATATTAATTGGTCAAATTTCACATGTCATTATTTGGGTGCTTGTTTTAGTCCGTAAAGTGACTTAACAAGTCGACACATCTTCTTTATTTTCCAGGAACCACAAGTTTTTCCATATAAAATTCTTCCTCCAAATCTCCATTTAAGAAGTCTGTATTTACGTCCATCTGATGGATTTCAAGGCCACACACGGTGGCTAACACTATTACCATCCGAATAGATGTAATTCTCATTAGCGGTGAGTATGTGTCAAAGTAGTAAGGACTTTATCGTTGTCTTAATCCTTTGGTAATCAATCTTGACTTATATTTGTCAATAGTACCATCAGCTTTAATTTTCTCTACTTAGAACCTAAAGGTTTATTTCCTGGAGGAAGATCAACCAATTCCCAAGTATGATTACGTATATGGATTCTATTTCAGTATTGACTGTCTCTTTCCAATATTGTGCTTCCGAGGAAGATAATGTTTCTTTAAATATTTGATGCTCATTTTCCAACAAGAATGTCAGAAAATCCGGTCCAAAGGAAGTAGTTATCCTTTGACGTTTACTACATCTTGAATTTTCCTAATTCAACGTACTTTCCTTTGCTTCTTCCCGAGTTCGCTTAGATATTTCGCTAGATGACTCACATTCCATTTTATACGGATAAAATATACTCAAAGAATTCATCATTATCTGATTCAATTACCGTATTAATGTCGGAATTTTCTGATTTATGAACCAGAAAACGATACGCCTTGCTATATCTTGCATATCTAATAAAAACTCAATCAACCGTTTTCCCGTACGATCTTTACCCTTTTGGGTTAGGAACTTGAACCAACGCCCCCACAATTTAAATATTTTAAGTTGGGCTTTCTTCCTTTCTAGTTTTCATTTAGAATGGATTGCGTTTTGCTATGAGGAATTCGATTAAGTATTCAGTTAGCTGTAAGAATAGCTTCCCCCTTAAGTTCTTGAGTAAACTAGAACTTATCATCAAAGAATTCATCATTTTATTTAATGATCGATTCTTTCTTTCTGCAATTCCATTAGATTGCGGTGACTAAGGGCTGTCGTTTGATGAATAATATCTTATTCCAAGAAGGAGATTCACATTCACCGCCCCTATTACTTTGTAGAGCCAACCACATGAACTGTTATTTGCATCACGACAGAGCCAGAATAAATGGTGAAGTTTTTAATCTTCAAACCAATCTGACACAATCAAAATTAATAAACGATGAAGTTTTTAATCTTCTAACCCAATAATATCTGATACCGGATATAATAAATGGTGAAGTTTTTAATCTTCAAACCGAGTAATATGTGACACAATCAAATTTAATAAACGATGAAGTATTTAATCTTCAAATCGAATAATAAATTGGAGTAAAAATCACTAAGATTTTAATCTCCAAGACGAATATAAAGTCACTTAGACTTTAATTTTCGACAAATGAGTAGAAAGTCACAAAGACTTTAATCTCAACGAACGAGTAAAAAATCATGCATATTTTGATCTCGAAGCAGGTGTCACGACCCATTTCCAGAGACGTGATGGTGCCTGTCGTGGAACCAGGCAAGCCACCCATTTTATCTAACTAAATATAATTTTCAATAAAATATCCTTCTTAACAAGTCTGAAATCAATAATAACAATAATAAATCAAATTTTAAAAACCAGTTTATGAAATTCAAAACCCAAATCCTACTAACCCCGGACTCTAGTGTCACACAATCATGATCTGCTAGTACTTAATACAACCAAAAATAAATGACCAACATAGTCTGAAATAAATACAACGGTAGAAAAGGAAGAGAAAACGAGATCACGATTGCCAGCTGCTACCTCGTCAACTCTGATAAAACTGCTGCTACTCACTGACCAAAGCTGAATCCCGTTGTACCTGGATCTGCACACAAGGTGCAGGGAGTAACGTGAGTACACCAACTCAGTAGTAACGAAACCAAACTACGGGTTGAGAGGTAGTGACGGACTAAACCTCCGATAATTCGAACAACATTATATAACTTGGACATGACAGTAATATATCAGGAAATAAACACGATGCATCAATATATGTCTGTAACTCTGCATACTAGCATGAATTCATATAGAATCAAGAATGATGTATACTCAGTAATCAAACTCTCATAAGGTGGTCCACTCAGTACTAGACTACGGCCTTCCGGCCCAGGGAAGTCCATCCCGGATATTACATAAACACAAGTGACACAGTCACCAAGTACTGAGGAAAAAGGCCGATCCANTGAGGAATAAGGCCGATCTAGCCCCCACGGAGAAGATCCATCTCCGGAACATAATAACCACAGATAAAATCCATCTCCGGAACGTAAGAACCACAGAGAAGATCCATCTCCGGAACATAATACTCGGACAAGATCCAGTTCCAGGGAAATCCATCCCTCAATATCTGTGCGCTCACTGGGGGTGTAAGGACTCCGGAAGGGCTCCTTTCAGCCCAAACGCTATATCAAGACAACGAAGGCATGATTCCAGGATCGCTGCGGTGTGCAGTCCGACCTCATAACTGTCTCAAAACCAGGCTCCAAGCCTCACTCAGTCAGTACCTTCCAGTCTCACTCACAATGCTCTAACATATAAAAATCAGCCCAAACCAATGATAATATAGAATAAACTAGCAACTTACGAGACTGAGGCATGAAACATACACTATAACAGGACTGAGTACATGAAAACAATAATCATAAATAGAGACAGCAATAATCCACCGTTCCGGTCTGAACATATCAGCGTAAAGCCTTAACTTTTATACTTAGCATGATTTCTATTTCGTTCAAGGTAGTTACCACCTTCGCAGTACAATTATCAACCTGAGATAACCATTAGACAATGCCATGGTATGAGCCAGGCTACAATTATTCGGTAAACGCCCGCATGCCCGTCACTTGGCAAGTGCGTCACCTTAATTAACATCAAATATCAAATAGTTTGGGGTTTCGAACCCTCAGTTCCAAGTTTGGAAGCGTTACTTACCTCAAAACCGACTAATATACTACTCCGCAGTGCCCTTGCCTCTAAATTCGGCCTCCGAGTGCTCCAAATATACCAACAATCAGATGTATATTATTATAATATGCTAAGGAACTAATCCCAATCGAAATCTATCAAAAATACTCAAAAATCCCGAAATTGGTCAAACCCGACCCCCGGGACCGCGTCCCGAAACTCAGAAATTTTTATACAAAACTGTTCTTTATCATCTCACGAGTCCTTACATATAAAGAACACTAAAATCGGAGTTCGTTTGACTCCTCAAATCAATCCCTAAAGGTCTCAAAATCTCAAGCCCTAAACCCACCTTATTCTACTGATTTTTCATGAATTAGTACTGAGATTATGTTATATAATCACCAATAAATGAGTTTTAATGATCAAAACACTTACCTCTATGAAGAACACTGATTTCCCTCTTCAAAAATCGCCCCCAAAGCTCTCTGTCCGTACAAAAATGGTGTAAAAAGGGTTTAAGTCGCGGAGGGTTTAATTATATATTGCCCAGTGATTTCTTCACTGCGATCGCGGCAAAAGTCATGCGATCGCGGTTCACAGCAGCTCAACCTCACGCGATCACAACCAGATGCACACGATCACGAAGACCCTTTGACCTCACCCCCACGCGCCTGTCATGACCCTACGCGATCGCCACCTAGCCCACGCGATCGCACTTCACCTTCTTCCAAACCTACGCGATCGCACTCCGATACACGCAAACGTGATGCACAATTTTTCCTGAACCTTAAAGTGTTCTACGCGATCGTAGCCTTTTTCATGCGATCGCGATGCACAATTCCCTGCTGCACAAAAACCAGAAAACCAGCTCTTCCTTTAAGTCTAAAAATGCCCGTTAACCACCCGAAATTAATCCCGAGCCCCTCGGGACCCCAACCAAACTTACCAACATATCCCATGACATCGTTCAAACTTAGTTGCACTCTCGAAACACCAAAACTAATATCAAAACACCAAAATTACATCGGATTCAAGCCTAAGAACTTTGAAATTTCTAAAATCCACCAATGATGTCGAAACTATCCAAAACAACTCCGATTGACTTAAAATTTTGCAGACACATCCAAAATGACATTACGAACATGTTCCAAATGTCAGAATTTTTTTCCGACCCCGATAGCGTATTTTCCACTGCCGACCGGAAATCACCAAAAACTAACTTTCGCCAATTCAAGCCTAATTCTACACCGGACATCACAAAATTATTCTGAACACACTCCTAAGTCCCAAATCACCTAACGAAGCTATCTGAGCCATAAAATCCGCATTCCGAGGTCGTTTACCAATAAGTCAACTCTTAGTTGACTTTTCCTATTATAAGGCTATCTTTACAAACTAAGTTACTAAATTCTCATTTAACCATTCCGATTTCAATCCTATCGACTCTAACACATCAATAACAGAATAACCAACCTATGACAAGTCAATAACATCAATAAAAATGCAAGTTCTATGTAACGACGGACCGGGTCGTTACATTTTCCCCCTCTTAAACAAACGTTCGTCCTCGAACGGGTCTAGAAATATACCTGGAGTCTCAAACAAGTGAGGATATCTGCTCCGCGTCTCCCGCTCGGTCTCCCAAGTAGCCTCCTCCACTGGCTGACCTCTCCACTGCACCTTCACTGAAGCTATCTCTTTCGACCTCAACTTTCTGACCTCGCGAGCCAAAATAGCCACTGGCTCCACCTCATAAGACATATCACCCTCGAGCTGAACTGTGCTGAAGTCTAACACATGAGACGGGTCACCAACATATTTTCTGAGCATCGACACATGAAATACCGGATGAACACTCGATAGACTGGGTGGCAAGGCAAGTCTATAAGCCACCTCTCGCACCTTCTAAAGCACCTCAAAAGGACCAATAAACTGCGAACTTAGCTTTCCTCTCTTTCCGAACCTCATAACACCCTTCATGGGTGATACCTTCAGCAGTACCTTATCCCTTTCCATAAAAGACACATCCCGAACCTTCTGGTCCGCATAACTCTTCTGTCTAGACTACACCGGGCGAAGTCGCTCCTGAATCAACTTCACCTTCTCCAACGCATCCTGAATCAAATCTGTGCCCAATAACTTAGCCTCACCAGGCTCGAACCAACCAACAGGAGATCCACACCTCCTACCATATATGGCCTCATATGGGGCCATCTGAATACTGGACTGGTAGTTGTTATTATATGCAAACTCCGCTAGTGGCAGGAAATGATCCCATGAACCACCAAAATCAATCACACAAGCCCGTAACATGTCCTCCAAAATCTGAATAGTCCTTTCCAACTGCCCGTCGGTCTGAGGATGAAATGCAGTGCTCAAATCTACCTCAGTACCCATACCTCTCTGTACGGCCCTCCAAAATTGAGATGTGAACTGAGTACCTCTATCAGAAATAATAGAAACTGAAACTCCATGCAATCGGACAATCTCCTTAATGTAAATACCAGCTAACCGCTCTGAAGTATAAGAAGTGCTGACAGGAATGAAGTGCGCAAACTTGGTCAATCTATATACAATGACCCAAATAGCATCAAAACCCTTCGAAGTTCGTGGAAGCCCAACTACAAAGTCCATGGTAATCCGCTCCCACTTCCACTACGGAATATCTAACCTCTGAGGTAATCCACCTGGTTTCTGGTGCTCGTACTTGACCTGCTAGTAGTTGAGACACCGCGCTACATACTCAACAATATCTCTCTTCATCCGCCTCCACCAATACTGCTGTCTCAGATCCTGGTACATCTTCGCGACACCCGGATGAATAGAATACCGCGAACTATGAGCCTCTGCTAATATCAACTCTCGAATACCATCCACATTGGGCATGCAAATACGACCCTGCATCCTCATAACTCCGTCATCACCAATAGTTACATCCCTGGAATCACCCCGACGAACTCTATCCTGAAGTACTAACAAGTGGCGGTCATAATACTGTCGTGCCTTAATCTGGTCAAATAAAGAAAACCGAGAAGCCATGCTAGCTACCACCTGCGGAGGGTCTGACAAATACAATCTTACCAACTATCCCGCTAAATCCTGAACATCAAGTGCTAGCAGTCGCTCTGCTGCCGAAAGGTAAGCTAGGCTCTCCAAAATCTCGGCTCTGCGACTCAAGGCATCAGCCACTACATTGGCCTTCCCCGGGTGATACAAAATAGTTAAGTCATAGTCCTTAAGAAGCTCTAACCATCTCCTCTGACAAAAATTCAAGTCCTTCTGCCTGATCAGATACTGCAAGCTACGATGATCAGTGAAAATCTCACACTGTACCCCATACAAGTAATGCCGCCAAATCTTTAAGGCATGAACAATGGCAGCTAACTCAAGATCGTGCACTGGATAATTCTTCTCGTGCACCTTCAACTGTATGGATGCGTAGGCAATCACCCTACCATCCTGCATCAAAACCGCTCCTAATCCAACTCTAGAAGCATCACAATAGACTGTGTAAGAACACGAACCCATAGGCAATACCAATACCGGAGCTGTAGTCAATGCTGAATTGAGCTTCTGGAAGCTCTCCTCGCACTCATCGGACCATATGAATGGAGCACCCTTCTTGGTCAATCTGGTCAAAGGTGAAGCAATAGAAGAAAATCCCTCCATAAAGCGACGGTAATAACCCGCCAAACCCAGGAAACTCCTAATCTCCGTAGCTGAGGACGGTCTGGGCCAACTCTACACCACCTCTATCTTCTTCGGGTCCACCTGAATACCCTCACTAGACACTACGTGACCCAAGAAAGCTACCGAACCAAGCCAAAACTCACATTTGGAGAACTTTGCGTAAAGTTTCTCCTCCCTCAATCTCTGCAACACAACCCTCAAATGCTGAGCGTACTCCTTCTAGCTACGAGAGTACACCAGGATGTCATCAATGAACACAATAACAAATGAATCAAGGTAAGTCTGAAACACGCTGTTCATCAAATGCATGAACACGGCTGGGGCATTGGTCAGCCCAAAAGACATAGCCATAAACTCATAGTGGCCATATCTGGTCCTGAAAGCAGTCTTCGGAATATCAGAATCCCGAATCCTCAGCTGATGGTACCCAGACCTCAAGTCAATCTTGGAGAACACCCTAGCTCCCTGAAGCTGATCGAACAAGTCATCAATACGGGGCAAAGGATACCGGTTCTTCACCGTAACCTTGTTCAAATGCCTATAGTCAATGCACATACTCATGGATCCATCCTTCTTCTTTACGAACAACACTGGTGCACCCCAAAGAGACACACTAGGCCGAATAAACCCCTTATATAGGAGTTCCTGAAGTTGTTCTTTCAATTCCTTCAACTCTGCTGGGGCCATGCAGTAAGGGTGAATAGAGATAGGCTGGGTGTCTGGCAATAAGTCAATACCAAAATCAATATCCCTGTCAGGTGGCATGCCTGGAAGGTCTACTGGGAAAACGTCCGGGAACTCACGGACCACATGAACAGAATAAATGGAAGGAGTCTCACTACTAACATCCCTCACAAAATCCAGATAAGACTCACACCCCTTCCCAATCATACACTCTGAGACTTCAGAAAGGAATTCACCCTGCTAGGCACGTACTCCACCGAACCTCTCCACTCAATCCTCGGCAATCCAGGCATCGCTAAGGTCACGATCTTGGCGTGACAGTCGAGAACCACATGGTATGGAGATAGCCAATCCATGCCTAAAATCACATCGAAGTCAACCATGCTAAGCAATAATAGATCTGCCCGGGTCTCCCGACCCCCAATAGATATAATACAAGACCGGTACACCCGGTCTACCACAACAGTATCCCCCATCGGAGTCGATACATGAACAACTGAAAACAAAGACTCACGAGGCGTATCCAAGAAATATGCAAAGTATGAAGAAACATATGAATACGTAGAACCCGGATCAAATAATACTGCAGTATCCCGGTGACAGACTGAGATAATACCTGTAATTACTGCATCTGAAGCTATGGCATCTGGTCTGCCCAGAAGTGCATAGAAACGGGCCTGCCCTCCACCAGACCGACCTCTCCCTCTGGAGCGGCCTCTGACTGACTGACCTCCATCCTTAGCTGCTTGAGCGGGTGGTGTAGAAACTGGTTGCTGAAGCTGAAGGCTGGATCCTGTGCTGAAATGAACTACCAGAAAGGCGGGGACAATACCTCTTGATGTGACCTGGATCCCCGCACTCGAAACAACCCCTCCCAGCAATTGACGATGGGGACTGAAGGGAACCCCTGGAACAAGGGTAGCTGCTAGAATAACCATGTGCTGAGGAATCCTGAACTGATGGTGGCCGGGATGAGCTCTGAGATGGAAGTGCACTAAATGAGGAACGGTCCGGATGAGAGATACGGGGACCGTGTCCTGATGAAGCACCACTGTAAGCTGGACGAGCTGGCGGAGGAGGCCTGAATAGTCTGCCTCTGCTGTGCCGAGACTGACCCCCTGAGTGATCACCACTATAACTACCAGAACCTCGAGGCCTCTTGGCCTCTCTCTCAACATGCTCCTGGCGGCGCACTGACTCAATCTCCCTGGCTATGTCAACTACCTCCTCAAAAGAAGCACCAGATACCCTCTCCTTGGTCAGAAAAATCCATAGCTGATAAGCGAGACCATCAACAAATCTTTGAATCCTCTCTCTGTCTGTGGGAATTAGCCAAATGGCATGACGGGCTAACTCAGAGAACCTCATCTCGTACTACGTCACAGTCATGTCTCCCTGATGCAAATGCTCGAACTCTCTGCGCAGCTCCTCTCTGCGAGAATGTGGTATATATTTCTCCAGAAAGAGAATGGAGAACTGGTTCCATGTAAGGGGCGATGCATCAGCGGGTCTACGCCTCTCATAGGCCTCCCACCAAGAAAGTGCAGCTCCTGAAAACTGGAATGTAGTGAATGGAACCCCAATGGCCTTTAATACCCCTGAAGTACGTAGTATCCTCTGACACTTGTCCAAGAAGGCCTGGGCATCCTCGCTCTCTGTACCACTAAAAGTCGGAGGCTGGAGTCTGCTGAACCTCTCCAACCTACGCTGCTCATCATCAGCTAAAGCTGGGACCACATAATCCTGTACCAGAGCAATCTGCTGCACTGGGGCTGCCGCAGGTGTCTGAAGTCCCTGGGTGACATGCTCAGGTGTCCGGGCAGCTGGAGTCTGGATGCCTCCCCCGGCCTGAGAAGTAGTGGACATGGCGACGACCTATGCCAAGCTGGTGCACACCGTCAAAATCTGGGCTAGGGTCTCCTGAAGACCCGGAATCACAATGGGCATTCTTGGTGCCTGAGTCTGCCCCGCTGGAATCTTAGTTGCGGGGACCTGCTCCTGGGCAATGGGAGGGTCCACAGGTGCTGCTCCGGCTGCTGTGCGGGCTGCACCCCTCCCTCTGCCACGACCTCGACCTCGGCTGGTCCTACTAGGATCTGGTCACCACTATCAGTAGCTCGAGTCCTCACCATATGTGAGAGAATCAAAACAATAGAAGTTTAGTTTCAGAGTTCAACAAAGTCGCACGACATAATTCAAAGATGTGGGACTTTCCTAAGGGTTCTGTAGCCTCTCGAAGATAAGTACAGACGACTCTGTAACGATCCGCAAGACTCTACTAAACCTGCTCATGACTGGTGAGACCCATTTAACCTAGGGCTCTGATACCAACTTGCAATGACCCATTTCCGGAGTCGTGATGACGCCTGTCGTGGAACCAGGAAAGCTACCCATTTTATCTAACTAAATACAATTTCCAATAAAATATCCTTCTTAACAAGTCTGAAATCAATAATAACAATAATAAATCAAATTTTGGAAACCAGTTTAGGAAATTCAAAACCCAAATCCTACTAACCCCGGATCCAGTGTCACACAGTCATGATCTGCTAGTACTTAATACAACCAAAAATAAATGACCAACATAGTCTGAAAATAAATACAATGGTAGAAAATGAAGCTAAGTTGAGATCACAGTCGCCAGCTCTACCTCGTCAACTCTGATGAAACTGCTGCTACTCACTGACCAGAGCTGAATCCTGTTGTACCTGGATCTGCACACAAGGTGCAGGGGGTAACGTGAGTACACCAACTCAGTAGTAATGAAACCAAACTCCGGGCTGAGAGGTAGTGACGGACTAAACCTCCGATAATTCGAACAACAGTATATAACTTGGACATGACAGTAACATATCAGGAAATAAACACGATGCATCAATATATGTCTGTAACTCTGCATACTAGCATGGATTCATATAGAATCAAGAATGATGTATACTTAGTAATCAAACTCTCATAAGGTGGTCCACTCAGTACTAGACTACGGCCTTCCGGTCTAGGGAAGTCCATTCCGGATATTACACAAACACAAGTGACACGGTCACCAAGTACTGAGGAATAAGGCCGATCCATCCCCCACGGAGAAGATCCATCTCCGGAACATAATAACCACGGAGAAAATCCATCTCCGGAACGTAAGAACCACAGAGAAGATCCATCTCCGGAACATAATACTCGGACAAGATCCAGTTCCAGGGAAATCCATCCCTCAATATCTGTGCGCTCACTGGAGGTGTAAAGACTCCGGAGGGGCTCCTTTCAGCCCAAGCACTATATCAAGCCAACAAAGACATGATTCCAGGATCGCTGCGGTGTGCAGTCCGACCTCATAACTGTCTCAAAACCAGGCTCCAATCCTCACTCAGTCAGTACCTTCCAGTCTCACTCACAATGCTCTAACATATAAAAATCAGCCCAAACCAATGATAATATAGAATAAACTAGCAACTTACGAGACTGAGGCATGAAACATATACTATAGCAGGACTGAGTACATGAAAACAATAATCATAAATAGAGACAACAATAATCGACCGTTCCGGTCTGAACATATCGGCGTGAAGCCTTAACATTTATACTTAGCATGATTTCTATTTCGTTCAAGGTAATTACCACCTGCGCAGTACAATTATCAACCTGAGATAACCATTAGACAATGCCATGGTATGAGCCAGGCTACAATTATTCGGTAAACGCCCGCATGCCCGTCACTTGGCAAGTGCGTCACCTTAGTTAACATCAAATATCAACTAGTTTGGGATTTCGAACCCTCAGTTCCAAGTTTGGAAGCGTTACTTACCTCAAAACCGACTAATATACTACTCCGCAGTGCCCTTGCTTATAAATTAGGCCTCCGAGTGCTCCAAATATATCAACAATCATAAGTATATCATTATAATATGCTAAGGAACTAATCCCAATCGAAATCTATCAAAAATACTCAAAAATCCCGAAATTGGTCAAACCCGACCCCCGGGCCCGCATCCCAAAACTCAGAAATTTTTATACGAAACTGTTCTTCATCATCACACAAGTCTGTACATATAAAGAACACTAAAATCGGAGTTCGTTTGACCCCTCAAATCAATCCCTAAAGGTCTCAAAATCTCAAGCCCTAAACCCACCTTATTCTATTGATTTTTCATGAATTAGTACTGAGATAATGTTCTATAATCACCCATATATGAGTTTTAATGATCAAAACACTTACCTCTATGAAGAACACTGATTTTCCTCTTCAAAAATCGCCCCCAAAGCTCTCTGTCCGTACAAAAATGGTGTAAAAAGGGTTTAAGTCGCAGAGGGTTTAATTATATACTGTCCAGTGATTTCTTCACTGCGATCGCGGAAAAAGCCACGCGATCGTGGTTCATAGAAGCTCAACCTCGATCGCAACCAGATGCACGCGATCGCGAAGACCCTTTGACCTTACCCCCACGCACCTGTCATGATTCTACGCGATCGCGACCTAGCCCACGCGATCGCACTTCACCTTCTTCCAAACCTATGCGATCGCACTCCGATACATGCAATCGTGATGCACAATTTTGCCTGAACCTTAAAGTGTTTTACGCGATCGCAGCCTTTTCCATGCGATCGCGATGCACAATTCCCTGCTGCACAAAAACCAGAAAACCAGCTCTTCCTTTAAGTCTAAAAATGCCCGTTAACCACCTGAAATCAATCCCGAGCCCCTCGGGGCCCCAACCAAACTTACCAACATATCCCATGACATCGTTCAAACTTAGTTTCACTCTCGAAACACCAAAACTAACATCAAAACACCAAAATTACATCGGATTCAAGCCTAAGAACTTTGAAATTTCTAAAATTCATCAATGATGCCGAAACTATCCAAAACAACTCCGATTGACCTGAAATTTTGCAGACACATCCAAAATGACATTACTAACCTGTTCCAACTATCGGAATTCAATTCCAACCCCGATACTCTATTTTTCACTGCCGACCGAAAATCACCAAAAACTAACTTTCGCCAATTCAAGCCTAATTCTACACCGAAAATCACAAAATTATTCTGAACACACTCCTAAGTTCCAAATCACCTAACGAAGCTATCCGAGCCATAAAATCCGCATTCCTAGGTCCATTACCAATAAGTCAACTCTTAGTTGACTTTTCCCATTATAAGGTTATCTTTACAGACTAAGTTACTGAATTCTCATTTAACCATTCCGATTTCAAACCTATCGACTCTAACACATCAATAACCTAATAACTAACCTATGAAAAGTCAATAACATGAATAAAAATTCAAGTTCTACGTAACGACGGATGGGGTCGTTACAACAAGAGTAGAAAATCATGAAGATTTTATTCTCCATAACGGGTGTAGAAAATCACGAGAATTTTAATTCTCTTTCCAAATAGTTTTCCAACAAAACCATTGTAACCCTAAACATTTGAATAATTTGATATATTATTCTTATCAAACTAACATATGTATATCTTTACATATATTATATTCATGATCTCACGAATACTTCAAGCATTAATGTAAGCCTCATGCTTACAACCTTAAACACTTTTTTGTTTTAAATTTTCTTTTGTAACAAATACAAAAAGAAAATTATTCACAAATAGGGTACACATTAGCACAATCTTGTGCACACTTATTAGTAACGAACTTGTGGTAATACGATTTACAAAAAAATGTATCCAAACCTTACGACTTTCCGAACCAGAAATGGTTGATCCCTTTAGAAGGTTTTCCCGAATTCTTTAAGATTAATACAAATGTGGGCTTTTTATCTGTAGTCCAGTGTTGGATAATCAAAGCCACATTAATATTACAAATCTGATTCAACTTTGGATTAATACTTTGGACCAAGAATCAGTAATTAGATTCTAATGTGAACTGTATTATAAAGCGCAAGATCTCACATTTGTGATTTAATGTGTTCATGTCTTTTGTGGGAAGACTTCTCTCCACCACAGGACAAAGTTCCCATGAAATAGGACAAAATTATTTGAGATACAACTGGCTGTTCCAGTATACACATATAAAATGTCATATTTCTGATCTCAACATAATTTTTCAAGTATTCACGTAAGTCTAATTCACGCCTTACTTCCTTGATAATATCATACATGCTACCAACTTATTTACTAACAAACATATTTTATTTGGTAAACAGAATAACAAAATTATTCTCATCGCGTGGTCCAAACTTCTGTTTGTCCTTTTGTTCTCAAGTTCTAGTCCTTAATTATAAAGGACAAATGTTCTTTGAAGGATTAAAGATCCAAATGAAAGCCACAAACAAATACGATGAATGCACTGATATGTTCCACTCTGAAATTTCTCTATTAGTCATTGTGTTCATGATTATCTTACTGGTTTGGTCTCCAACAAACACAATAAAAATATTAAATTCCTTAAGATTGTTAGCACTCTGTATTCAAAACTAGTAAATCATTAAATGTTAGTTTAAAAAAAAAATAAAGCAGAAAAAAATTCGAGCCCACAAGTTTCTTGTGTTTTCTTAAGGAATTTAATCCCCTCACAATGCCCAAGGTTATGGATTAATTCCTCCCACGATAGAATGAAATATGTTGGATCAAGAAGATGAATGATTTTGAAGATTGACAAATGAACTCAGAGTTGAACCAGAACTCAGAGTTGAACCAGATCCATCACTGGAGACATAGAAATGCACAGGTAATGGCACGTGAGGTGATTGCAAATAGGAGATAAGAACAATCAGTGATCTGAAGATATATCTCCTGGTCGAAAAGGTTGCAAATTGATAGGAATATGGACTCCTTATTCAGTAAGGACATAATCAAGATAAAATAGGATCTAGGGAGTTGAGATCAACTAGAACTCTTCCACCAAGGAAGAGTTGCATCAGAATTGGAAGAGCTGCATCCTAATTTCTAGTATATCTCCTTTTTCTATGGATCCTATATATTGTCAAGTGTTCTTATTGAACAGGGATGCGCACAAACATAGAATCAAAACAAGAATTGAGAACAAAATAACCAAAGCAATTTTGTAAGTAGTTCGTGTGAGAATTTCCTGTGCGATTCTGAAGCTACTTAAACCAGCTAGAAGAACTAGTTCTATCTGTTGTCTTTTAGTTTAGTTTATTTGTAGTAGGTGATTACAAAGTGTATCTTTCATCTTTATATAGAAGCATTTGTAATAGGTACTGAGTATTCAAGTTAGAGTTAACTTGAAAGTTTTTGCAAATAGCTAGAGCCTAGTTTGCCACAAAGGGTTAGAGTTAATCCTTAGGTTTATAAAAGAGTTTATTTGGTAAATGCTGTTTGGCTCATTGATTTAGTGAAGAGTTTGAGAAAATCCTACTGGGAAGTAGGTCGTGGTTTTTTCACCTTTTGAGCCATGTTTTTTCCACGTAAAATTGTTGTGTGCTTTATTGTCTGCAATTATTATTCCGTAAGTTGTAGGAGTTGGAACACATAGAAGAACTTGGTCCTTCTATAACTACTGCACGCGAAAATTGGTCACCACACAAATCACCCCACCTCTTGTGTGGTATTGACATAGATACATAACAATTGGTATCAGAGCTGGTTATCCTTGAATAGGCTAATACCTTAGGAAAAAATCAAGATGAGTGCACCACGTGGGAACTGGGAATGACAATCAACTGCTAGGACACCACTTTTCAATGGCCAGTACTACGCATGGTGGAAGAACAAGATGAAGGATCACTTAATTGGAGAAGACCATGAACTACGGGACATAGTCACTGACGGTCCTTTGGCCACCATGAAGAAGACTGCAGAAGGAGTAGATGTGCCAAAGACAAGTGCTGACTGCACTGCTGAAGACTTAAGAAAATGGGAAAAGAATGCCAAGGCCAAGAAGTGGCTTGTGTGTGGACTTGGTCCAGATGAGTACAGTAGAATTTAAAGCTGCACCACTGCCAAGGAAATTTGGGACACCTTGCAAGTGACTCATGAAGGAACTGCACAAGTGAAAATATCCAGAGGTACGTTACTATATTCTCAATATGAGAATTTCTCTATGAAGGAAGGAGAGACCATCCAAGAGATGTACACTAGGTTCACTACTCTGACAAATGAACTAAAATCTCTTGGAAGGACTATCCTTGAAGAAGACAAGGTTGAAAAGATTTTGACAAGGGTTCTGCCAATCTCTTGGGAGAGTAAAATCACTGCTATTCAGGAATCCAAGAACATGGCAACCCTCAGATTGGATGAGCTAATTGGAAATCTTACTGCCTATGAACTTAGAAGGCAGACAATGAAGATAGATGCTCGAAGGAAAGAAGTATGACACTGAGAATCACTGAGGGAACAGATCTGGAGGAAGATGAAATGGTTATGATCACCAAGGAATTCAGAAACTATCTCATCATGAAAAAGGGCATCTCAAGAGGTGGAAACTACAACAAGGCAAAGGCACCAGAAAAACCCACCAACGAGGGATGCTACAAATGTGGAAAAACTGATCATCACATCAAGAACTGTCCTCAGTGGGAAGTTGAATGGAAAAAGGAAAGATTTGAGCGAAGGAACCGGAAGAAGGAACCGGTTCATCCTAAGAAAAACACAACATCAACAAAATCTATGGTTGCTTCTTGGGGAGAAAGTTCAGATGAAGAATCAGATGATGAAGATGGAGATGAGCAAGCACTCATGACAATTGGTGAATCAGATGAGGAATCAGAGGTAAGTATATCTCATCTCGAAAACAAGATTAAGTTCTTATCCAAAGAAAAACTCTCTAAATTATTACTTGACTTCATTGATGATTCTGAAGAAATAAATAAAGAAAAAGAACAGCTGTCTAAGGAGTGTGTAATGTTAAAATCAAAGTGTAAGAACCTAGAGCTCAGAGTAAGTGAATCTGTAAACAAAAACACTGCCTTGAAGAACCAGGTTCATCCACTTGAACTAAGGTCCTAGAGTTAAAATCTAAAAATTTAAAATTGAAACTAGGAACTAGCAAGAAGATAGTTGACAACTCTCAACTCATATTAGAAGAAAATGTAGGCAAACTAAAGGATGAGTTGTATAATAGAGATGAACAGATAAGAGTGATAAAAGAGGAACTTGGAAAGGTCAAACATGAACTGGATCGAACATGCAAATGGAATAAATCTTCTGATGCCTTGACATGGCTTCAAGAAAATCACAGTAGCAATAGAAGATGACTTGGTTTTGGGAGTCAAATACTTAAATGGGATCCCAAAAGTAAGTACCTCACACTTCCTGAGAACAAAATCTGCACCCACTGTGGTAAGACTGGTCACTACAAAATTGAATGCAATGCAAAAGAGCAGGCCAGTCANTGGCTTGGTTTTGGGAGTCAAATACCTAAATGGGATCCCAAAAGTAAGTACCTCACACTTCCCGAGAACAAAATCTGTACCCACTGTGGTAAGACTGGTCACTACAAAATTGAATGCAATGAAAAAGAGCAGGCCATTCAAAGGAATAAAAGCTTTGTTCGAAAGAAAAATTGGCTGCCAAATTGGGCTAGAAGGAGCTTAATTCATCCTTTTTCTCATAGAAAAGGACCCAAACTAGTTTGGGTTCTTAAGACTAACCCATGATTTTCTCTTGCAGGTTCAAGTGAAAGGGAGCAGTCAAATATGGTACTTGGATAGTGGCTGCTCAAAGCACATGACAGGGAACAAGGAACATTTCCTTTCACTTGAAAACCTCAAAGGAGGAAATGTCTCCTTTGGAAATGGGAAGAAAGGTGAAATTATTGGGGTTGGTAAGGTAGGTAAGGATGAAACACGTTCCATTGATAATATTTACTTAATAGATGGCTTGAAATATAGCCTAAATAGTGTGTCACAACTGTGTGACAGAGGTAATCTGGTTGCATTCACTTCTACAAAATGTTTTGTGATTAATCTTATCACTGACAAGATTGTTTTGCAGGGAAAAAGGGTGAATAATATCTATATCATAGACCTGTCCACACTATCAGATAACGAATTAACTTGTTTGAGTGTGTTGGACAGTGATCCTCTCCTTTGGCACAAAAGACTTGGACATGCTAGCTTAAATCAACTCAACAAACTAGTCTCCAAGGACCTAGTGATAGGTCTCCCTAACATTAAGTTCAAGGAAGACAAAGTTTGTGAGGCTTGTGCAAGGGGGAAGCAGGTAAGATCATCTTTCAAAAGCAAGAAAATGATAAGTATCACCAGGACGATGAAACTGGTCCATATGGATCTATGTGGTCCTATGAGAACATTAAGCAGAGGTGGTATGAGATATGTAATGGTGCTTGTTGATGACTATTCTAGATTTACCTGGACATTTTTTCTAACATCTAAAGATGAAGCATTTGACATGTTTACTTCTTTTGTTAGAAAAATACACAAACAATTAGGAAATCAACTTGTATCAATAAGGTCTGATCATGGCACTGAATTTGAAAATGCAATGTTTGCTAAATTTTGTGATGAACATGGCATAGATCATAACTTCTCTGCCCCTAGAACTCCACAACAAAATGGAGTTTTGTTGAATGAAAGAACAGAACCCTTGAAGATATGGGTAGAACCATGCTTCTTTCTAGTAAACTACCTCATACCTTCTGGGCAGAAGCAATAAACACTGTATGCTACATCATAAATAGGTGCATGACTAGACCACTTGTAGAGAAGACTCCCTATGAGTTACTTAATGGGAGAAATCCCAATATATCCCATATTAGGGCTTTTGGCGGTAAGTGCTTTGTGCACAACAATGGAAAGGACTCCCTAGGTAAGTTTGATCCCATAAGTGATGAGGGAGTATTCTTCACATAGTAAGGCTTATAAAGTGTATAACAAAAGAACTATGTGTGTTGAAGAGAGTGTGCATGTTATTTTTGATGAAACTAACATTCTCTTTGAGAGACAGGAGCAGATAGATGAAGAAATTGAGTTGGTCAGAAACTCAGACCAAACTGGAGTGACACTGGAGGAAGGAACGGGTGATGGAACAGGTTCATCCATCCCAGGCAACATGCCAAGGGGAGCAACAAACTAATTTCCAAACCTCATTGGAACCTGTCCTTGATCCTGCTCCTCATCAACAAGACGCTGTAGGATCTTCAAGTAATACCCAGTTGGTTGTAAAACCACACATATATCAAATCTCACACCCTATGGAGAACATTATAACTGATCCAACATCTGGAATCAGAACCAGATACTTTTTGAAATATTTTTGTGCGCTTGATGCTTTTCTATCCTTGATTGAACCTAAAAATATTGCTGAAGCTTTGTAGGATGCAGATTGGGTAAACACAATGCAAGAAGAACTCAACCAATTTGAAAGGAATCAAGTTTAACATCTGGTACCCAGACCCTTTGATAGCTCAGTGATTGGCACAAAGTGGGTATTCAGAAACAAGCTTGATGAAGATGGAACTGTTACAAGAAACAAGGCAAGATTGATGGTTCAAGGATACAGTCAGGAGGAAGGAATAAACTATGATGAAACCTTTACTCATGTGTCAAGGTTGGAAGCAATTAGGCTCCTCATAGCCTTTGCTGCTTACATGGAATTCACCCTTCACCAGATGGATGTCAAGAGTGCCTTCCTGAATGACTATCTCAAGGAAGAAGTGTTTGTAAAGCAGCCTCTGGGGTTTGAAAACAAGGAGAATCGTGATCATGTGTACAAGCTTGACAAAGCACTGTATGGACTCAAGCAAGCTCCAAGGGCATGGTATGAAAGGCTTTCAAAATTCCTGCTGGAACATGACTACAAGAGAGGTAAAATTGATAGCACCTTATTCTTGAAGGAAAAAGGTAAAGATCTCTTGGTAGTGCAGATATATGTAGATGACATAATCTTTNAAGGGCATGGTATGAAAGGCTTTCAAAATTCCTGATGGAACATGACTACAAGAGAGGTAAACTTGATAGCACCTTATTCTTGAAGGAAAAAAGGTAAAGATCTCTTGGTAGTGCAGATATATGTAGATGACATAATATTTGGGGCAACTTCTGAAAAGCTAAGTAAAGAATTTGCTAAACTAATGGGGAGTGAATTTGAAATGAGCACGATGGATGAGCTTAACTTCTTTTTAGGCTTACAAAGTAAACAAAATTCAAATGGAACTATGATCCATCAACAAAAATATGTGAAAGAATTGCTTAAAAGATTTAAAATGGAAGACTCAAAGGAAATTGACACTCCTATTGCAACAGCCACAAAACTGGATGTAGATGAACCTGGTTCATCTGTCGATCAAAAGTTGTATAGAGGAATGATTGGTTCATTATTGTATCTTATTGCTAGTAGACCTGACATTGTCTTCAGCGTAGGTCTTTGCGCAAGATTTCAGGCTAATCCAAAGGAATCACACTTAACTGCAGTGAAGAGAATCTTGAGATACCTTAAAGGCACCACAAACCTCTGTCTTTGGTATCCTAAATGTAGTAATTTTGATCTTGTAGGATATGCTGATGCCGACTATGCAGGCTTTTTGGTAGATTGAAAGAGCACCTCTGGTATGGCACACTTTTTGGGATCATGTCTTGTGTTTTGGGCCACTAAGAAACAGAATTCAGTAGCTCTATCTACTTGTGAGGCTGAGTACGTGGCTGTAGCCTCATGCTGTGCTCAATTACTATGGATTAAGCAACAACTGATGGATTTTGGCATAGAGGTTGGATGCATTCCTATCTTCTGTGATAACACTAGTGCTATTAGTATGACAAATAACCTCGTCCATCATAAAAGAACAAAGCACATAAATGTTAGACACCATTTCCTAAGAGACAACTATGAGAAGGGAATGATCTCTATTGAATTCTGTGCTACTGACAAACAAATTGCTGACATCTTTACTAAGACACTAAGTAGAGATCATTTTGAGAGAAACATGTTAGAATTAGGGATGATTAAGATCACCTAATGGAACTAATTCAAAACAAAAAACAAAAAAAAATTTGGCTAGGAATTCTGAAAGGTGTAAATAATCAGAATAATCGTTGCTCAGTCTCATGCCTTAAAAGGCATACTCTCTTGCCATGTATTAATACAACTCCTTGGTGACTAATGATGTTTTTCTATTTTTGTAAATTGAAGCTTGATCAAGAGATTCAACAAGATGAACTTGGTTCATCGTTGCTGGTTCATCTGACAGACAAGGTATGTGCTCATCACTATACATATATTGAAATATCTATAGTTACTCATGAGCATGAATCTATCTATAATAAGCCTTTACTAAATCTAGTACCCATCCCAAATTCGAACCAGTTCCAAAGAGTCAAATCAAATTAAAATAGCCTAGATTATAGGGGGGTCATAACAGTCACTTATTACCTAATACTCCTGAACCGATTAGACTCCCACTTGACCAAAATTACATCCGTTGTGTATTTATTAACCAAGACTTTAAAAAGCCATCATCACTTCTCTAATCTCTCACCTTTTTCTTAAAGCCATAACCTTCGAAACCCTTTCAACCTTCTACTCTAACACCTTGATCCTGATTTTCTTTAACAAAAATCATCGCCATGGCTAACACTCCACCTCCTACTCCATCCTCCTCAACCACGCCTGACTACAGTATCACTCTTGAAGATACTAGTTCCACCCCGTCTCAATCAAATTCCTCCACCCCATCTCAATAACAACCCACCACCCCTCAAAATAACCCTGTTCCGTCTCCTCAAACCACTCCCGTTGTACAACCAAGCCCAAATTCAGAACCCAGGAGAAGGCGTGTGAAAATGCTCTCCAGAAAGACTGTGGCCTCTAGATCTCTAGCTAGGAAATTGAACGCAAAGCTTCAAGCTAGCCAGGCCCAAGAATTTGAGAATTCCAATGACTCTGTCAAGTCCGCCAATGAGGGGGAAGCAACTGGTACGTTTGATTCTGAACAGGTAACATCTAAAATTTAGTCTGAGCCAGTCACTTCTGAAAATAGGTTTGTTTTAATTGGGTCTGTAGTGGATGTGGAGATTCCTGATAGGAGAAGAAGAGGTGGTAAAAATAACTTTGTGAGTGAGGGAGAAAGAAGTACTGTGAGGGGAACAGGGGAAAGAGGTACTCCATTGGCAATTTGTGGGACTGTCCAAGTGGTTGTTGAAGAGTCTGCCAAGGATTTAGGGAGAAGTAATTCTAGAGAGGCTGCAGAGGGGATGTAAAATCTTCAACATACATTCGATGAACCTGGTTCATCCATTGAAGAAACTGTGGTTGATCTTATGAGAAAGCTAGGGGAGAGCTATAAACCCAAAAAGAAGAAGACACCCAAGACCAAGAAAGCTGCTCCTCCAGTGGAAAGCAAGAAGAGAAAAGCCACTCCCTATGTTGATGCTTTCATTCCTAGAGGTTGCACCACAAGGAGTGCAATTAGGCAGAGTGAAGAGGAGTTGCAGAAGGCTTTGATAAAGTAGGAGAAAGAAAGCTGAAAAGGGGAAGGCAAAAGTGATTGAGCCCGCAGAGGCTGTTGATGTTGTGGACCTGGTCCATCAAGAGGAACAAATGGCAGAAGTTGAGTTTCAGAAACCCAAACCAAAGAAGGTCAAGACTTCTTCCAAGAAGTCAGCATCTGTGTCTGCTACACTCTCGACTGTTGCTAGAAGGGCTAGGTCCACAAAGAAATCAAAGAAGGCTCAGGTTGATGATGAGGAGTGGAGTGGTGAATAAGCAGAGGAGTCTGGTGGAGAGACAGACAAATTGACAAAATTTGGGAAGCGCACGATACTAAAGGGAAGGTTGCTGAAGGATCTTGAAGAATCTGGTATGATTTACCTTGTGGACACTCGAAGTACAGGGATGGAAGGACATGGTCCTTCAACTTGATGGCAGGTTGGCCAGGAGTGAGATTGTCGAGTTCATGGCAAAGGCAGAAGTCAAGGATGGCAGGGTATCCAGTCAAGTGAAGGGGGTTAAGATCCCTTTGATTCCAAGGAGCTAGGTGAAATTCTTGGGATTCCCGCTGAGGGATATGATGATTATACAAGACAGCGGTGGCCCAGCTTGGATGGCCTTCCTTCTGCACTGCAAATCACCAGGAAGTTCAGTGATAATGCTGAAGAAGTGGAACCAAGGGTTGTGTTCAAAAGCGATATGACACCTCAACACAAAGTGGTGTTTGAGTTTGTCAATAAATGCATACTGCCCAGGCAAGAGAGGAGGCACACAACAAACTACATGGATTTAATTCTCATGGAATTCCTGGACAGTAGAAGGCAAATCAACTGGCCATATTTCATAATTCAGTTGCTGGACAGGGTGATGAATGGCTACAAGGTCATGCTATCCCATATGGGTTCATCCTAACGACTGTGCTGGCTCACTTCAAAGTGCCCATGAAGAAAGCAGAAATGGCCTCTGTCAAGGACCATTTTGGGAAGAACACGCTTCTGACATGTGATTATGATGTGAATGTTCCTGACGATGAACCTGGTTCATCAAGGAAAACGCCTGTGAATAGCAAGGTCAGGGCGCTTGTGCATTAAGTTGGGGTTAAGGATGCTGAAATCCTTCGCCTGAAGACCCGCCTTGCAGAGGTTGAGGCTGAGCAAGATACTCTCAGATCTGAACTGGCTAATGAAAAGGAGAAGAATGCAGGGATTCTTAAACAAATGCTTTCTCTTCTCCAAGAAAAGAACCCAACCTCCACCCTTTCCCAGCCTTAGGTGTCTAGTGCCGTCCCTCACCCCTCTATGACCCAGTTCGGGATTTTTTTTTGCTATCTTTTGCTCATGCTTGTAACTGTTTTTGGTTCGTTATGTGTTTAGTGCTTGAACCATGCTTTTATCAATGAATTATGCTGTTTTTGCTCTTACTCATTGTGTCTCACTTTCCTTGATAGTTTACAGCCTTGGTTCGCTATTGATGATTAATACATGTTTGCATTTGCAGTTGCCTCAGTGGCCATGAGTAATTATTATAAATCTGGTAATTCTAACACTTTGCAACTTTTCGATGATGCCAAAAGGGGGAAGATGTGCTATATTGAAAATTGTGATATTTATAACCTAATGAACCTGGTTCTTTATGATAAATGCTTAATACTATAAAAAATGTCAATGTTGGATTAAAGTGATTACAGGACTAAGCACAGAGTTTGTCATCATCAAAAATGGGGAATTTGTTGGATCAAGAAGCTGAATGATTTTGAAGATTGACAAATGAACTCAGAGTTGAACCAGAACTCAGAGTTGAACCAGGTCCATCATTGGAGACATAGACATGCAGAGGTAATGGCATGTGAGGTGATCACAAACATGGGATAAGCACAATCAGTGATCTGAAGATATATCTCCTGGCCGAAAAGGTTGCAAATTGATAGGGAGATGGACTCCTTATTTAGTAAGGACAGAATCAAGATAGAAGAGGATCTAGGGAGTTGAGATCAACTAGAACTCTTCCACCAAGGAAGAGTTGCATCAGAATTGGAAGAGCTGCATCCTAATTCTAGTATATCTCCTTTTCTACGGATCCTATATATTGTCAAGTGTTCTTATTGAACAGGTGCGCACAAACATAGAAGCAAAACAAGAATTGAGAACAAAATTACCAAAGCAATTTTGTAAGCAGTTCGTGTGAGAATTTCCTGTGCGATTCTGAAGCTACTTGAACCAGCTAGAAGAACCAGTTCCATCTGTTGTCTTTTAGTCTAGTTTATTTGTAGTAGGTGATTACAAAGTGTATCTTTCAGCTTTATCTAGAAGCATTTGTAATAGGTACTGAGTATTCAAGTTAGAGTTAACTTGAAGGTTGTCGCAAATAGCTAGAGGCTAGTTTGCCACAAAGGGTTAGAGTTAATCCTTAGGTTTACAAAAGAGTTTATTTTGTAAATGTTGTTTGGCTCATTGATTTAGTGAAGAGTTTGGGAAAATCCTACTGGGAAGTAGGTCGTGGTTTTTTCACCTTTTGAGCCAGGTGTTTTCCACGTAAAATTGTTGTGTTCTTTATTATCTGCAATTATTATTCCGCAAACTGTAGGAGTTGGAACACATAGAAGAACCTGGTCCCTCTATAACTACTGCACACGAAAATTGGTCACCACACAAATCACCCACTCTTGTGTGGTATTGACATAGATAAATAACAGAATAGCTATTCTGTGATAGCGACACTTCAAATCACAGGATTTCGGCGAACTCTAATGACGGAGTAAATCACACAAAATGCTTACGTTTTATTATTATTATTATTATTTTTAAACCAATGCAGTATGCAGAAAATTGAGGGGAGAGATTTCAGATTTTTCAGTTGTGGAAAATGAGGCTAAGCCTCTCTATTTATAGAAAATGAAAAGGGGAGCTGAAGAGGTGCAATCCAAGAGGTGCCTCTTTCATTTCCCATTCACACCCAAAAATTGCCTCTTCCATTTTTCATTCACACCCCCTTAACAAAAACACAATAGAAGCATATGCCAATTTTTGCTATGTTTAGATATAGATATGTAGGTGCATGTTTCGCGATATTTTAGAGGATGAATGGGTTCCTTGAAGTGCCTATTGAGGATGAAATTGGTAGACATGAATAAAGAAAAATACAAAATTTATTTATTTCTCTTTGAGCTATGCTTTCCTTCCTACGGTTGCGGCACAATTTGCTGTGTTTTTTTTAAAGTTATTTAATTCTTTGCTTGTTGCGTCATTGCAGAATTTTTAAAGCAACAAATTTGTTTAAGGGTGCTAGCAGATGTAACACGACTCGCCTCACGCCTAGTCTTTTAAAACATTGCTTAAAAACAAACACAATTTACCTTTTTGGGCAAATTTTTGTTGGTGATAGAGTGTGATTGTCTTTATATCTATCTTTTCTAATTATCTTTTTTGTTGAATGTTGATTGTTCTGTATTGTAGGACCGATATTGAATGGTCCAGGAAAAAGCTTGACGTAGAGTTTCCTAAAAGAGGATCCAACGAAGGGTCAGAAAATGCTAAACCCATAATTAGGAGTGAAAATATAACAAATTTTATATATTTTTTCGGATAGCGGCTATACAATATTATTTTTTTCCTTATCTCAACTGCAACATGTTAATAGAAGGGTGTTGTAGCCATAAAGATTGCTTTAGAAGTTAATTTAAATATGTGTTTCTCTCACATCAAAGGCTTGAACCACTAAAATAGAGTGGGGTATGGAAATTAGCAAAGCAACTAATGAACTAACTCTTTTATTCATTCTTTTGTTATGTATTTTCTTGATATTTCAGGGTCTTTTTTTTAAATAATTCTGTTTCATGAAGCTTTTTGTGATATCTATGAAATCATCAGAGCCTTTGCTTAATTAATTGTTAACTGATTTGATATGTTCTTTTATTTTAGTTTAAACTGATTTGGTATATAATTTAATTTTAATTTATTTTGGTAAATAGCTCCCTGTTAAAATTCCATTGTCATCTCCATAGCTTAAAATAGTTGGTTTACCCTTTGCAATCTCTGGCAAGTTTTTGATACAAGAATCTGTGGTTTGTTCTAATGCGATTTGCAGCTCAAACTATTGATTTACTTATTTTTATTTTAAACCAGTAATTCTGATTGTATTTTTTTGAGGTTTTTATAATTTTGGCCTAGGGTTCTGAATTCGGGATGTGAGCATGGCGTTAATAAGCAACAAATCATTACACTCCAATTCAGAATATAGGATATTGTAGTATATTTTCTTATGGTAAACTAATACCATTTTCCACCACATCCTTTTCCGGGATAAATTCAAAATAGCCAGATTTATTATTGGTTATTTAAAAATAACCACACTTTCAAAAGTAATCGAAATTTAGACGCTTTTTATGTAAAGATAAATCTGAACAAAAATACTTTTCAAAATCCGAAAAATACTCCAGTATATTATACTGGGGTTCCAGCATAAGTATACTGGAACTCTAGCATATTATACTGGAGTTCCAACATAAGTATACTGGAACTCCAGCATAATATAATGGAGTTCTAGTATAAGTATACTAGAATTCCAGCATAATATACTGGAGTTTCCAGCAAAGTATACTGGTCCAGTATAATATGCTGGAAGTTCATATACATGTGCTCGAATCTCCACTATATTATGCCGGAACCTTTCATGTGTTGGAGTTCCAACATAATATGTTGTAAGTTCATACACAGGTGCACCGAACTCCAGTATATTATGCTGGACCGGTCTCTGCTGCAGCAAATTAATGACTATTTTTTAATGACTTGATAAATACTGACTATTTTTGAATGGTTAATCCAAAAACTGACTAGCCCGTACTATTTTTACTTGAGAACATGCATTTGTTGTTTATACTTGCTGGCGTGTTGTCACGTGCTTCCATTTTAGGTATTTAATGGTTCAGATTAAAATTGACCAATCAATTTATGTAGGTGTATTGTTGGAATGTTGGCTAAGATTCGTTCTTCGAGCATAGAAAGGGGAGGAAAAAACAATATACTACAATATATATAAACTTCGCTGTTAGTGTGTTACTAAATTGCTCATAGCTAATAGAATTTTTTGATAATTTGTCATTAATTCGCCGATAAATAGGAACAGACGAATGAAAAGAAAATTAGTAGAGATATGTTTCGTCTGTCATTAAGTGACTGCTTATCAAGGTTTGTAATCATCATTAAGAGGTTTAAGAGATTAATTTTTTGAATGATCTTTCTTTTTTGCTTTATTGCAGCAAAGTTATTAAATTGCCTTTATAATTAAAAAATCACTCAATTTCACTTAAAAAAAATATAACATGAATTATAAAAAGCAATAGGTGCAGAAAACAATTCGTTAAAAGTGGCACATAAAATGACAGATAATATTAACTAGAAAAAACTTTGATATATAAAAGAGAACAATAGGTAGCATTCTTACTGCTACGTACGTTTTTTTTGACTTAACATATTTATTCAATTGAACCCATACTCAACGGAGGACCATAAGCTCGGGACTCGACGAAACGGAAAGTTTCCGCATGTTGAAACTTTTTGGATTTAGCCGTAAAAGAAGGATATCATGTAAAATCAATCAAGATACACGCAAATTAATTCGTTATTACGATATGCACATAGAATTGATTAAGATATTAATTATTGGTCCAAATGTTAGAAACATGTGACTTTTATGTCCACATCATCCAATTATGTCTAAGATTAATTCACACAAAAATATAGGCCCCACCCTATTGATCTCACTTCAATATTATCCAAATATGTACATCCAAAGGAATCCTTTATTTCTTATGGTGGACTTTCTAGTTTCTGGCATGGAAATTCGGATTAGTCGAATACGTTAAATATATTCACTACTGAAAAAATAGAAATTGGCTACGTCAAATTCTATAGCTAAATAAAAAATTTGTCCCTAATCTTATTTTAGCAACGGATTACAATAACGATAATAACAAATTCAATATAATTTCATTAATGAAATCTGGGGAGGGTAGTGTGTACGCAGACCTTACCCTTACCTTATAAAGGTAGAGAAGTTGTTCCTGATAGACCATCGACTTAGGAATTTTAGCAACAAGTTAGCAACAAATTTTTAAGAAAATTTTGTTAGCTACGAACGATTTAGTAACAGATTAACGATAAAGTTCGTAACTAATTTCAATCTCTTTTTTTTGTGGTGATTCTAAATAGATTGTAGACTTTACATTTATTATAAGTTAGGGAGAAATTAGTCTTTGTCCCAATTAAACTGATGTTTATTTCTGCCGACAATTTTGTCGAGAACAAAGGGTTAAGTTTTTAAAAACTAACAACAGATTTTAAAGTAGGGCTAGACAGGAAAATAGAGCACGTGCTAAAAAATGGGGAGACGGATACATGCATTCGTGTCTATTTAATAATGCTCGAGTCAGCTCGCGCATATCTCGACTTTTGATATCTTTCACTAACACAAATATTAATAATTATATATTCATATTTTCTCAAGTATCCAAGTAAAAAAAAATATTAGATAATTAGTATACCCTTTTATGTTTCTTTTTTGATATATAATGTATTTTTCTAAGCTGCTATAGATTTAATGAATCTAATTTTCAACACGAGTTGATTATAAACTTGATCTACAATAAAAATGAGGCGTTAAATTTTTTTAATTATTTCTTTCTACGCTTATAATTTATCAAAGTTTAAAGAAGTTAAAATTAATTTTAATTATTGCTAATATCTAACAAATTTGTTTAATCTCTCTCGTTTTATCATGTTGAACTTTATTGATTTAGTTTTGAATTCTTTTTTTTCAAACCAAGGCAATTGATATAGAAATTTTTAATGGTAATTGAATTAACACTTTTTACCTGATTGAGTTTGTCAATTAGAGTATTCTTCTGCTTATACATTTTCTCTTAGCACTTTTAATTTTTAATATAGGTTGAAACACATAATACTATTGTAACTACTATGTTTCAAGAGTGATTCAATGTTAATGACGAATTTTAATAGTTATTTATTAAAGTATCTTGAAAAATGTCTACAAAGGCACTCAAAGAATTAAGAAAAACAAAAAATTCTAAACTAACATTATAAGAAGATCGATTTAAGTTAGGATGAATAAAAACCAGGAAACAACTAGTAACTACAATTTAAGATGTATAAAGCTTTTAGCTATAACTATTTTAACCAAATGATTAATTTTTTTTTTATCAATAGTACATAATTATTCAACATTACAAGTTGGAAGTTTGAACATGCATTTTACGTGAAAAAAATTAAAGTTCTGTAAGTGGTAGAAAATTTACACGCAAAAACTGGCCTCCATCAACTTTTGGAACTTGAAAAATTTTCTTCTAAATTTTTTAAACAATTAGTCAATTCTATGAACAAAAAAACAATATTTAAAAAAAAAAAAAAAAAAAAACTTAAGAAAAATTATGTCCAAACGGGAGTTAGAGTAAAACTGAACGACTTTTGGAATAAAAACAAGAGGCTACGTCTCATTTTATATTAGTTTGGAAAAAAATTCTGGTATATTAGTTAAATTCATATAATTATCTCTATAACTTAATCATAGTAAATGATGTTTAGCTTAAAGTATATATATTTTCATGTATATCGCCTCATATTTTACTTTTGTTTCGTGAATTTTAGATGTTAATTGTGATGATTTATATTGATTTGTAGTGTTTTTATGTGTAGGAGTGATTTGGAAGCAATCGGGGACGAAACGTACAAAACTAGAGCCAAAACGCAAAAATCGGACATAAAGGCAATATATGGTTGTTTCTTCAATTTTGTGTTTAATTGCTTAATTGTCTGGCCAGCAGTTAGGTTCTATATACTATCTATGCTATGCTTGGGAAAGCCGTGTATAGATTAGAGAAGAGTTGAAGAGAGCGCGATTTTAACCCTTTAGGGGAGCGGATTTGTGGTTAGGATAGGAATATACCTAGTCACTGTGCTTAATTGAACATTGTAGTCTTAATGCGTTCTAATAGATTAATTTCATAGGAATATAAGCGTTAATCTATTGAGAATAGGCGAGTAGTACTTCGGGGGAAGGCTATGAGAGCAATTATCGATTAATTAACAACCATGAGTGAATTATATGAAAGGGAGAGTAAATTAGAACACAATACGAATAGTGAATCAATCACAACCCTGGAATATTTGTCTTTATTGAATAAACAACAATCAACTCGTTACTTGATAATTTAGTTATTACTTATAATTTTAGTTTAATATAATCATACTCTTGGACTTTGATTTTGACTGGATTGAATAACAATTTCAGTGATTAGTGAGTAGTTTAATACAAGTCTCTGTGGGTTCGACACTCAACTTATCATTATATTACTTGTCGACCACGTATACTTGCGTGTGCGTTTGGGACCAACAAGTTTTTGGCGCCGTTGCCGGGGACTTGAATACAAATTACTTTCTAGTTTTCACTTTAATTGTATGTTTCATCTAGTCTAATGTTACTTGATCTTTGCTCTAATCTCAGGAACTTCGATTGAATGTGTAGGGTCAGAAGCCAGGACAGACTTGACGGCTTTGACCCCGAACCTGAGAGAACATTTCACAGGAGGTTGAGGGAAGCAAGGGATACAAACAATATTCAGGACCTCATTCAAATTCCTGTGAACATGGCAGAGGAACAACACATGGCTGTTCAGGAGGTAGCAATGCCCAATATTGCTAATGTTACCTCCAGCATCGTGAAGCCAGAATCACTGGGCACTTTGAGCTGAAACGGAGTATGATGCAGCTACTTCATTCAAACATGTAGTTTATGGGTCTTCCACACGAGGATCCACACCAGCACATTCTGAACTTCTTGGAGATTAGTGATACTTATATCACTAACGGGGTCAAGCCAGATTATGTGAGGCTCACGCTTTTCCCATTCTCTCTGTTGGGCGAAGCAAAGCGATGGCTAAAGGCAGAACCAACTAATTTCATTACAACATGGAACGATTTGGCGAGAAAATTTCTGGCAAGGTTCTTCCCTTCAGGCAAGACTGCAAAGATCAGAAGTGAGGTAGTATCCTTTAAATAGAAAGCAGGCGAATCTTTATATTCAACATGGGAAAGGTTCAAGGGGCTACTCAGAGACTGTCCTCATCACAATCAGACAAACGAAGTGTTAGTTTACACTTTCATTGAGGGGCTCCATCCCCAAACAAAAATTGTGGTAGATGCAGCAGTTGGAGGTCATATATTGGAGAAGAATTATGATGAAATATTTGCATTATTGAATAAATTCTCCAAAAGCAATCCAGACTGGCAATGTGAGATGGGAAGGAATGTGGTTCAAAAGTCACCAGGGGTTCTTGAACTAGATGTTGTCTCAGCATTATCAGCTCAGATCTCTACATTGACTAATCAAGTCAATCAGATGACCCTGATCATTAACAAGCAATAGTCTCAACCACTGCAACAGGTCCAACCAGTACAACATGTTCAAGTATTTTGTGAAGTATGTGGAGAAGGTCATTCGAGTGATTTATGCCCAGCCAATCCAGAGTCTGTCTGCTTGGTGGGTAATGTGAATAGGGGTCAAGCAAATCAATATGGGAACACTTATAACCCCAACTGGAAAAACCACCCAAATTTCTCTTGGGGCGGAAATCAAGGCACTTAGAATCATTACAGGCCTCCAGTACCTCAAGCACCTCAACAACAATACAAACCACCTCAGGCTGAACAATCAGCTAGCCTTGAGGAGATTATGAAGAGAATGATGAACGACCAACTTGTTTCTAATTAGAAAATAATGGATGATCACCAGGCCCAAGCAGTAGCAATGAGAAACTTGGAACGGCAAATAGGGCAACTTGCCAGTTCCCAAAATACCCGACCAACGGGGGCTCTCCCAAGTGCCACTGAAGCTAATCCTAAAGCATCTGTTAATGCTGTATCATTGAGGAATGGGAGGAAATTGGAAGAAGTTCAGTCTAAGAAGAGAAAACAGGTAATTTTTAATGAGAAACCATCCACTATTGAATCAACATCAGACAATCCGAAAGAATCGGAAAAGCCAGCTGAAGAGGCGGTGGCTGAGCGACCCCCACCATTGGTTGCAAGGACACCCCCTCCGTTCCCTCAAAGGTTGAAAAAGGTGAAAGATAATGCCACATACAAAAAGTTCCTTGACCTCTTGAAGCAGGTACAAATCAATATTCCACTGGTACATATTTTGCAGGAGGTGCCTAAATATGCTAAATACATCAAGGACATTGTAGCCAATAAAAGAAGGTTGGTTGAGTTTGATACCGTGGCGCTCACTGAGGAGTGTAGCTCAAGAATTCCAAGCAAGCTACCTCAGAAATTAAAGGATCCAGGTAGTTTTACTATCCATATCTCAATTGGTAAGCATGCAGTCGGGCGAGCTTTGTGCGATCTTTGGGCGAGCATTAATTTGATGTTGCTATCTGTGTTCAGGCAGTTGGGGTTGGGTGAGCCACGCCCAACAACACTGATTTTACAATTGGCTGATGCTCCCTTGCTCATCCTGAGGGAGTGATTGAAGATGTGCTGGTTCAGGTAGGCTCTTTCATATTCCCAGTTGATTTCATTATCTTGGATTATGAGCCTGATCAGGAAGTCCCATTTATTTTGGGGCGTCCCTTATTAGCCACGGCCGAGCTATCATTGATGCGTGTGAAGGGAAGACGACGATGCGAGTTGGTGATCGAGTGGAGGTGTTTAATGTATACAAAGCACTCAAATTACCCATCCACTATGAAGAGCTATCCATGATTACTGTGGTGGAAAGCAAGGCGGCATCAGTGGTTCCCTACATGAGTCCTGTTGACCCTCTTGAGCAAGTTTTGGTTGAGGATGAAGAAGATAGTGAAGATGAAACAAGGGGAGAATTGAGAAAGTTCTTGAAATATCCTGCAGTTACATCCACGGGCTAGGAAAATTTGAGGAGTAGAACAAGCCTGTTACTCTGACCCCTCCTAAGCCATCTATTGAAGAAGCTCCAAAGCTGGAATTTAAACTTCTTCCAGCACATTTACGCTATGCTTATTTGGGGAAATTTGAGACATTTCCCCTGATCATCTCGTCCAGCCTGACCAATACACAAGAAGAGAAATTGCTCAGAGTACTTCGTGAGCACAAAAAGGCGATTGGGTGGACCATTGCAGATATTAAGGGAATCAGCCCATCGTTTTGCATGCATAAAATCTTTTTGGAAGATGGACACCGCCCGAGTGTTGAGCAGCAAAGGAGGTTAAATTCCATCATGAAAGAAGTAGTGAAGAAAGAAGTCATAAAATTGCTGGATACAGGTATCATTTTTCCTATTTATGACAGCAACTAGGTGAGCCTGGTTCAATGTGTGCCCAAAAAGGGAGGGATGACTGTGATTGAGAATGAGAAAAATGAGATGATTCCTACCCGCATTGTTACGGGATGGAGAGTTTTCATTGATTATCGAAGGCTCAACAAGGCAACCCGCAAGGATCACTTTCCACTCCCCTTCATTGATCAAATGTTGGATAGATTAGCAGGGCATGGATATTATTGCTTTCTTGATGGGTATTCAGGTTACAATCAAATTGTCATGTGCCCATAGGATCAGGAGAAGACCACGTTTACTTGTCCTTATGGCACCTTCGCCTTCAAGGTGTTCATGGATGACTTCTTAGTCTTTGGGTCATCTTATGATGATTGTTTGAAAAATCTGAGCATGGTGTTGGCCCGTTGTGAAGAAACGAATTTGGTCTTAAATTGGGAGAAGTGTCACTTTATGGTGCAAGAGGGCATCGTTTTGGGTCATAGAATATCTAGGAGTGGCATCAAAGTTGATAAGGAAAAAGTGGAGGCAGTTGAAAAACTACCTCCACCAATTTCGGTGAAGGGTGTCCGAAGTTTCTTGGGACACGCAGGATTCTATAGGCGCTTTATTAAAATTTTTTCTAAAGTTGCTACTCCTTTGTGCAGGTTGCTGGAAAAAGATGTCAAGTTCAATTGTGATGAAGCCTGCCTGAAGGCATTTGAGGAGCTCAAAAAGAAATTGGTAGTTGCCCCCATAATTGTTGCGCCTGATTGGTTCGTACCATTTGAACTTATGTGTGATGCAAGTGACCATGCAATTGGGGCAGTGCTAGGCCAAAGGAAAGACAAGGTGTTTTATTCCACTATGCGAGTAAGACCCTTGATGATGCACACAGAATTACACTACCACTGAGAAGGAGCTGCTAGCTGTGGTGTGGGCTTTTGAAAAATTTCGGGCATACTTGGTGGGAACAAAAGTCATAGTCCATACAGATCACACAACAATCAAGTATCTATTTACAAAGAAGCAATTTAAAGCTAGATTGATGCGCTGGGTTTTATTGTTGCAGGAATTTGATGTGGAGATAAGAGACCGAAAGGGCACTGAAAACCAAGTAGCTGATCATCTGTCGAGACTGGAAAATCATGACCATGTGGAGGAGGGTGGAGATATTAAAGAAGTGTTTCCTGATGAGCAACTTTTTGCTATAACCCAAGACCCTCCTCCACGGTATGCTGATTATGTGAGTTATCTGGTGAGTGGGGTACTTCCTCCGGAAATTGAATCTGAGGCAAGGAAGAGGTTCTTACATGATGTGAAGTTTTACTACTGGGACGAGCCTTATTTGTACAAAGAATGTGGTGATCAGTTAATGAGGAGATGTATTCCTGATAAAGAGGTGGAACTTATGCTGTATGATTGTCATGCATCACCTTATGGGCCCCATCATGGTGGCGATAGAACAGCGGCGAAAGTGTTACAATCTGGGTTCTTTTGGCCAACTCTATTCAAAGACGCCCATGCGTTTGTTAAAAAGTGTGACCAGTGCCAGAGAACAGGAACGATCATAAGGAAGCACAAGATGCCTTTGAATAATATCTTGGAGGCCGAGATTTTTGATGTGTGAGGGATAGATTTTATGGGTCCATTCCCATCGTCCAGGGGAAATAAGTACATTTTGCTGGCAGTTGACTACGTGTCAAAGTGGGTGGAGGCAATTGCATTGCCGACGAATGATGCCATGGTTGTCGCTGTGTTTGTGAAGAAGAATATATTCTTGAGATTTGGTACTCCACGTTCCTTGATTAGTGATGAAGGAACCGTTTTTGCAATCGGTTGTTGAGTAACCTTTTAGCAAAATATGGAGTCCGTCATCGAGTTGCAACAACATATCACCCTCAAACAAGTGGACAAGCAGAGGTATCCAACAGAGAAATAAAGTAAATATTAGAGAAAACAGTGAGTGTGAACAGGAAAGATTGGGCTGCAAAGTTAGATGATGCCTTATGGGCATATAAAACAACTTACAAAACACCAATTGGGGCATCACCGTACAAGCTGGTCTATGGGAAGGTGTGTCACTTGCCCGTTGAGCTCGACATAAAGCATATTGGGCCATCAAGAAGCTAAACATGAACCTTGAAGTCGCAGGTGAGAAAAGATTGCCGCAGTTGGATGAATTAGATGAGTTCAGGCTTCACTCGTATGAAAATGCTAAACTTTACAAAGAGAAGACCAAGAGATGGCATGACAAGCACATTAAGCCGCGTCAATTTGAGCCAGGCCAACATCTATTATTATTCAATTCTAGGCTGAGATTGTTTCCTGGAAAGCTGAAATCGAGATGGTCAGGCCCGTTTGAGGTGGTGAGAGTCACCCCATATGGTGCACTTGAGTTGCGAGCTATACATGGTGAAAGAAATTTTTGGTGAATGGACATAGAGTCAAGCACTATTGGGGTGATACCATAAATTGTGAGAAGACCAAAGTGGTGCTCGCTGATTAGTGAGGCGAGACTCTGCGTCGTGCCGCGACGTTAAATCAGGCGCTCGTTGGGAGGAAACCCAATTTTTAATCGCTTTCGTAGTTAACTTCTTAATTTCTTAGTAGAGTAGATAGATTTTGTATTTTTTTTTCTTCTTGTAGGATTAGAATTTATAGATACAATGGTGTAGGACATGTAATTGAGTATTTAAAAAGTCTAGGGGGGATCGGGTTGTCTATTTATAAGAAAATAAAAATAAATAAATAAATAAATATACACCCCCAGCGCCCTGGTAAGCTCCAGGCGCTACTGGGGGCGGCAGAAGCAGTAGAAAAATACCCCCCAATGCCAGGTACAGCGTTGGGCGCTGGCTGGGGGGGGTTATTTAATTTTTTTTTTCTTTTTCTTCATTTTATTTAATTTTCTAATTACCCATGCCCATTAAACCCAACCCAATTACCCATCTACACTAACATTATAACCCATCTTCTACCCAAATACCCACATCCACCCACACTCTACTTCTCCACAATACAAAAGAAAGAAACAACACAAACACACCCTCCAATCCTCTCCCTTCTTCCGCGACCACTCCCCCTTCCCTCACCCAAAACTTTTCAATTTTTCTCTTGTTTTTCCTTCTTCAATCTTCAGGTATGTTTTTATTCTTCTTCTTCTTCTTTTATGTTTTTTTAGTGTAGTATCAATGGTAAATCCCACCCCCCATGAGCCCTAACCCCCAACTTTTCCCTTTATGAAGTTGTAAGACTATTTTGGCGGTTGGCTTGGTGTTGTTGACGCTGTTGTGATTATAATGTGGTTGGAGTAGTAAACTTAAAGTCCCTCTACTCTATTAAAAATTGGGATGGCCATTCTCTTCCACCATTGTTGAAGTCTAGAGCTCACAAATTATGCCCACAAAGTGTTTGTGAATATGCTTGAATGAAGTTTCTAGGTTCATCGATGAAGTCTTGAGTAACCGAGTGTCTTGTAATTGAATTTGGGATAAGTGTGGGGTGTGTAGGAATATGCTACATGTTAAAGGTTTGAGCTTGAAAGTAAAAATCATGTCTTTACACCATGTATATTATGTATTATATGTTGTTGACTTGTTGTAGAAAATTAGTTGATGTAGTGTAGTTTTGTAGTATATAAAATGGAGTGCCACATGCTATTGCTATGATTAATGTGAATTCATGTAGCCATAACCAATTAATTATTTGAATAGCTTGGGGAATTCTTGAGTACCCATACCTCTAGGAGGCAACACTTGCACCTTATCGCATAAAAAATCATGAAAAGAAGTGTTAATTGCACCTTTGGTTTTAAGTGTGGGGTCCCTGTAGGACTTGCACCACAACCTTAGGTACAAATATTTATCAAGTCTCATGTTCTTGTGTTCATGGTGCTGCAGGATACAACATGGCTCGTGATAGTGCAACCAAAGGCAAAGGCATTGGAAAATCCTACTTCACCTCTCCTGTACCCAAGAAAAGAAAGCAAGGAGATGGCCCCTCCCGCCAAGCCAAAGGCAAGAAATTGGCCGAGAGATCACACCCTGCACCTTTGAAACCCCGACCCCGGTTGGATTTGGTAGATGATGCGGCGGTTTCATGGCACAGGTACTTTGTGCCAAAGGGGCGTTATATCTCTAAGGTAGGGATTAAAACTAAAGCTTTGGAGCGGAACTTTCCTGAGGTAATGAGCCAACTCCGTGCAAGGCACATGGAGAAGTTATTGACATGCCCCGGACCGGAAAATTTAGTATGGTCCGGGAACTTTATGCCAATTGGCACGACGTGCATGCTATTTCAAGTGTACGAGGTGTTGAGATTAAAATGCACCGGGCAGATATCTGCAAATACTTGGGGGTTGAAGATGTTGACCCAAAGAGGCTTAAAAATTTGTCAAGAGCCCTAAATACAAATTGATTCGTCACACTTTGTGTGGATTTGATTCGAATTCCAAGTGGATCAAACAACACGACACTCTTCATCTTCATATGGTCCGGTCCGATTTTAACAAGACTGCCAAGGTGTGGCAAAATTTTGTACAAGCACGTCTCATGCCTGCCGAGCATATCAGTGACTGCACTCGTGCTCGAGTGTGTGTCATTTATTTTTTGATGACAGGCCGACCCATAAATGTGGGTGAGTTGATGTTGGGTGAGATGGCCCGTACGAGGTTAGGGCGGCAGATCAAGAGGTTTTTCTTTGGAAATTTTCTCACCAAGTATATGATGGACCTTGGGGTGCCTGAGTACCCAGGGTATGACGAAGTGGATGAGCCTTCACTCGGGCTAATGGACATTACTATACTGCTGGATCCATCGTCCAAGCTCACGCCAGCTGCACGCTATGAAAGGGACGAAAGCTTCAGCAGGTACATTTATAAAACTCTCAACTTTTTGATGTGCAAAGCAGGTGCTACGGATGTGGAGCGTATGGAATTGCGCAGTGAGTTATCCAGTTCTGCCAAAGAGATGTTGGGGATTGCACCTGGCAGCCCTATTCATTCTTCTGAGGACGTGAACACAGTAGGCGGTTCTGACACAGAAGATGAGAGGGGTGACGAGGTTACCGGACCCCGAGCCGTGGTTCCTCTAGGCCCTGATGATGATGAGCCTGCAACTGCTGCTTTGGAGACTTCCGATTGACAGGGAACATTTCTTTTCACCCTACTTTGTTTTGTTAATTTTCATATGCATCAGGACTATGCATGCTTTAAGTGTGAGGTGAGAAGTATGCTACTTGTGATGTTGTTGTATAATTTGTATAGTTAGATTTTTTTGAGCATTAATTAGTTTTGGTTTTGTAGTTAGTCGCATTTTCAATATTTTTTGTTTTAGTTAATTGGTAATTTTATTTAGTTAAAAAAACAAAAAAATTAAAAAATAGAAAAAACTCGAACTTTTCCCGACGATGGAACTGTTGGACAACTTTTTTGAGGGATAAAGTCCGATTTAAAAACACCAAAAAGATTTTTTATTTTTTATTTTTTTCTTAGGGTAGGTAGGTAGTATCCCTTGGTTTTTCTTTGGGCACCGGTTCTTTTCCAAGGGTGTAGCTCGAACCGGGCACTTGTTTTTTTTAGAGTAGTTAGGAAAAAACTGAGTAACTTAGAGATATCCATTGACATGTTTGGTGCCGACATATTAGGTTATGACATACATTCTGCTTTCCCTTGTATTTGGTTTGACTTGTGATGCCTAAGAAAAATTAAATAGCCTATTGTGTGATGCCTTAGCTCAGTTGCTTGACTTGTATGCTACATAGTGTAATATTGCTTAATTCTCTCAATTTTGTGTGCTTGCTTGACTTGAGAGTTGAATAAAACCGTTGTGATTGAGTCATGTGCAATGTGTGAGTGAGGTTTAGTGATTTTCTATGCTATCCTGTGTAGTCTAGAACTTGCCCCGTGTGTTAATCTAAGCGAAATTGTAGGTTATGCTAGTCTAGGAGATGACGTAGGCGTTTTCTTTCTTGATCATGGATGTGCTTGACACATAAGAAATAAATTTTCCATTGNTGATTGAGTCATGTGCAATGTGTGAGTGATGTTTAGTGATTTTCTATGCTATCCTGTTTAGTCTAGAACTTTTCCCGTGTGTTAATCGAAGCGAAATTGGAGGTCATGCTAGTCTAGGGGATGAAGTAGGCATTTTTCTTGTTTGATCATGGATGTGCTTTACATCAGAATTAAATTTTGCATTGCTAGCCCCTTTGAGCTTTTTGACCTTTTCTTTGGTGCCCACATTACAAGCCGTACCCCTATTTTGTTCTTAAATTGAGATTTTTGCACCTTTTCCTCCTAAGGCACTTAGTCGCTAAAAGAAGTAAGGTGAGATATTGGGGAGTAGTGTTTGAGTGGAGCCATGTAAGGGCCTGTTGGTGCACTANTACTTAGTCGCTAAAAGTAGTAAGGTGAGATATTGGGGAGTAGCTTTTGAGTGGAGCCGTGGAAGGGCCCGTTGGTGCACTAAAATTGTATCAAAAGTCACTAGGCATTGAATCTTCATGTATGGAGTGTGTGTAGGAAAGAAAGAGAAAAAATGATAGTAAAAGTATGTACAAAAGTATACACACGTCCAATTTTTATTAAGTTGTGCTAGTGAAAATATAGAAGTGCTTAATTGAAAAAGCGCTATGTTGAATATGAGTTGTGGCAAGGGAATTGGTTGAGAAGAATATGTGTTGATTTGTGAAGGTAGTGTATTAAATTTCTTAGGAGGGTTAGTCACTATTCCTAAATATATCCTACCCGTCCCTTAGCCTACATTACAACCTTAAAGGTCCTAACTGATCCTAGATTTGGCTAACTTAAATTAGTAGAGATCTACACTAAGGGCAAGCTTATGGTATGACCACGGGATGCATATGAATTCTTTGTGAGAGTGAGTGAATTTTTGTTCAATTGTGTGATGTCCTTAAATTATGTTCAAAAAGCATATTTGAATGTGTGGACTAGTTATATTCACTCTTTTGTTGTTGGTGAGGGCACATGATCTCTTGAGCAATTGGTAATGTTGTAAACTTTCTTGTTGGGTGATTGTGTGAATTGAGAGAGCTTAGTGGTTACAAGTCGAATCTTGAGGTTTGGTGGTTTCAAATAGGTTGTTGGTATGATTGAGTAAATTGTTATACTTGGGCATGTTTAAAGAAGGGGAAGAATGTGAAATTTTATATGTTCATACTTGATTGCCGGTATCGATCATAGTCAAAGGATAAGGTGTGTGATTGAAAAGTAAAATACTCCTTGATAATGAACTTTGTACGTGTTGAAGGGTAGTAGATTGTCCCATTGCTCGAGGACGAGCAAGAGTCTAAGTGTGGGGTGTTGATGTTTAGCTTAAAGCATATATATATTTTCATGTATATCGCCTCATATTTTACTTTTGATTCATGAAATTTAGATGTTAATTGTGACGATTTATATTAATTTGTAGTGTTTTTATGTGTAGGAGTGATTTGGAAGCAATCGGGGACGAAACGTACAAAACTAGAGCCAAAATGCAAAAACCAGACATAAAGGCAATTTTGGGCGCCAGAGGCAGGGCTGGACGCCACCTGTGGCAGTGGAGGTAGAAACAAATTATGGGGCAGCGCCGTGGTGGGCGCCCGACGCTACCCAGGGCGCCAATGACGGGAAGTTTTCCTATTTTGCCCGGGATTCGATTATTTCGACCCTAAACCTACCCAACACGTATAAAAGCAAGTCTAAGCTTATTTTTGAGGGATTCACGCCACTTTGGAGGAGATATACACACGGAATTGCTAGGGAGCAGAGGATTCTCAGTTTCTTTATCTTTTTCTAGTATTTACAATTAATTCAACACTTATGCAATTGTTTGATTTTAGCATGAATGGCTAAACACCCATTGTTCCGGGGTTGTGATTTAGCCATGAATATTGTTAGTCGACATTAGCTTAACCTTGATTATAGTTCACTCAATATATGGTTGTTTCTTCAATTCTGTGTTTAATTGCTTAATTGTCTGGCCAACAGTTAGGTTCTATATACTATCTATGCTATGCTTGGGAAAGCCGTGTATAGATTAGAGAAGAGTTGAAGAGAGCGCGATCTTAACCCTTCAGGGGAGCAGATTTATTGTTAGGATATGAATATACCTAGTCACCGTGCTTAATTGAACATCGTAATCTTAATGCGTTCTAATAGATTAATTTCATAGGAATATATGCGTTAATCTATTGAGAATAGGCGAGTAGTACTTCGGGAGAAGGCTATGAGAGAAATTATCGATTAATTAGCAACCATGAGTGAATTGTATGAAAGGGAGAGTAAATTAGAACACAATACGAATGGTGAATCGATCACAACCCTGGAATATTTGTCTTTATTGAATAAACAACAATCAACTCGTTACTTGATAATTTAGTTATTACTTATAATTTTAGTTTAATATAATCATACTCTTGGACTTTGATTTTGTCCGGATAAAATAACAAATTTCAGTGATTGGTGAGTAGTTTAATACAAGTCTCTGTGGGTTCGACACTCAACTTATCATTATATTACTTGTCGACCACGTATACTTGCGTGTGCGTTTGGGACCAACAGTAAACTAATAATCAGATCGTAGACATAGTAAAGAGGGTATTCCTACTTTCAAAGAAGAATAATTGTGTACGGATAAAATCGGGGGCAACATTTATCCCGATTCCCTGATGAGAGAACGAAGGAGGAGCACAAAACCGGGAGGTTTAAGTCGAGGTCAAAGGCCTTTCGTATCGAGACTAAGGGTGTCTAACGGGTCGTCCGGGCCGGTTACATTTTTTTTTAACCGGACGGGTTGCGGTTACGGGTTCTTACCGGTTAATTGTTAACGGATTTATCCGGGTAAAAACGAACCCGTGCGGGTAGGGGTACTGCCGGGCCGGGCCGGGTCGGGCCAGGTTTTAACTTTTTTAACTTTTTTTCAAGATTTTGTACATGTATTGTAATTTATATAAAATATAAAGTAAAATATATAAAGATAACAATGATTATGGAAAAAATTACACTTATAAATTGCAACTGCAACATGTATTTCAAATTTTCAATTTTCAAATTTCAAATTTCAAAATTCAACTCTTACAACTTACAAGTTACAACTAAGTACTAAATTCGACAAGTAGTAAATTCAAAGGTTTTGCATTACCTTTGTAAGTTCTTCATAATCAATGTGAACTGATTGTCCTTCTTCTGGAGTGTTAAATTCAGATAGGTTACCATGTGTTAATATATCTCCAAGTTCCTCATCTTCTGGGCTATCAACATCTTCACGTCCTTGATTTCTTCGTTCCGATCTAATCCAATCTCTGAAACATACTAAAACTTCCAAAGCATTGCTTCCCAATGAGTGACGGGTGTCTCCTAGTTGTTGTCTTGCTTGACTAAATGCACTCTCTGATGCAACAGTTGAAATTGGCACATTCAGCACGTCCCGAGCCATAGCAGAAAGAACAGGAAATTGCTTTTCATTCTCACGCCACCATCCCAACGCTGAAAATTCCTTTGTGCGAATCTCCTTTTGCTTCTGCAAGTAGAATTGAAGTTCATCAATGTTTCTGCTACTGGTTTGAGTTGTAGCAAATGTAGAAAAAATATTATAACTATCAACTATTTCATCATCATTCAAAGTAGTGGAACCTGAAGAAGTGGCACACTGCTTAGTGGGATTAACATTGGCATTAACAGCAATAAAATCAACTATACTTGCATAATTATTATATAATTGTTATAAATTATCATTTAGTTTGTTCATACAAGCAAAAATATCTGGGGTTTCAGTTGCTCCAACCTCCATGTAAGTATATAAAGCATTGATTAATTGGTGACAATCAACCATCTTAATAGAGGGATTTAAAACAGAGCCAATTAAGTAAATCTGAGGAATTGGAAAGAATTTTTTTTTGAATTTGTCTTGCATTTCTTCAACTGCAACCGTATATTTTTCTTTCTTCTTAAATTCAAAGAGTAGAAAAGCAATTTCAGCTATATGTACTAAAACCATTGTAATAGTAGGGTAGTATGCTCCAGAAAACTCAACAGTAGCTATATAAAAACTATATAAAATTTATGTAAAAATTGAATAACATCATTAATGACCTCCTAAGTACATACGGTTTCTATCAGTACAATGCTCATTAACAATTTCAGTTATTGGAAATCTATATTTGTAGCAACATTTTAAAAATATGTAAGTATAATTCCAGTATAATTCCACCTAGTAACAATTTCGTCTGGCATGAATCTTGGTTTAAGGTTATACTCGGTACACTTATTCTTAAATTCCCTAATTCTAGATTGTCTGTTATTTCCTTGAATAACACCAACTGCTCTTCTAACATGAGTAATCTCAGTTGAAACAAATAACGTATGTATGTTTGATATTGACCATGCAATCTAAAAATATCAGCTCTACAAGTAAATTTCTTCAAGTGGCGGTTGCAAATGCATTTTTAATAATGAAATTGCGGCAGTATTGTTAGAAGCATTATCAAAAGACATACACAATACTTTTTGGTTAAGATTATAAAATTGAACAACTTCGCTAATAGTACTACTTATAAACACAGCAGTATGACTCTGATCTTCATCATATTTAAAAGCGATAATACGTTTTTGCATGCAAAATAAATCATCTATCCAATGACATGTAATTGTCAAATAATCATTTCCATTAACAGCATGGCCAATATCAGAAGTTAGAGAAACTCTACAAGGAAGGTGTTCAAACAAATAACGTATGTATGTTTGATATTGACCATGCAATCTAAAAATATCAGCTCTACAAGTACTTCTAGGGATACCTTTAAATAAAGGATTATAAATCCTTTGAATATACATAATAAGATATGATGAAGAAGCAAAAGAAAAAGGTAGACAACCCAAAGCAATCATTTTTGCTAACTCCTCACGATCCTTCATTTTATTATATTTCATAAATCCTCCAGTAGTAGGGTTAAGAGTGGTTTGATTTCCATCACCATCAACGCCCCATTCTATGGGATGATCAATTCTCATATGTCTAGTAAGCGTCCCAGTCCCCCCTAAATTTCCTCCAGTCAAATGTTTAAAATCATTTTTACAAATTTTGCACATAACTCTATCAATACTTTTAATTACTTCAAAAAAATTCCAAACCTTACTTCTTTTTCTACGATTAGTAGTCGGATGAGCCACAGGTGGTCTACGACTACCACTAGTGCCACGACCACCACCCCTTGTAGCAACTCCAACACTACCAGCTCCATCACTAGTAGGTCTAGCTGGTATTTCATTTTCCATTTCTAATTCATTATCTTCTATTCCAAAATCTTCTTGTAATTGTTCATAATCTATATTATCATTAGGCGATGTTTCAGAAATATGTGTAAATGGAGTATTTCTAAATGGGGTATTAATATTATTATTACTACCAGATGCTGAAGAAGAACCTCTTTTTTTTTCCCCTACTAGCAACTTTTTTACACGCTCTTTTAGCAGCATTAAACATATTGTAAAAATTTAAGTATAAGCAAAAATTAAATATGCAAATAAAATAGTAAATAAGAGATAGAGTTGGAGGGAGTGCACAGAATTCGACAATAAATTGAGCACTTGATGATTCACAATTCCAATGTTACCACGAACAAACGTCAAGCAAGTATTTCAATTTTGAAGTTCAATTGTTCTTCAAACTTCAAAATTCGAATGATAAAACACGATAAATTAAATTCCAAAACAAAGAGCCAAATAAAATTAGAAGATGAGTTGAAGACTTAAAGTCTTGAAAATT
>ML437290.1:54161-83196 GCA_005239525.1 Nicotiana knightiana
GAGAAGGTTAATTTTGTAAAATAAAAATAGGTTAAAATTTAAAGAAAAAGGGGCTATTTGTGCAAATTTAACGTTGGGCAACGACATGCTGTCAGGGGTGACCGTTGCCAACGGTCAGTGGGCCCCACATGTAAAAAAAAAAGTAAATAAAAAAATAAATAGCCGTTGTACCGGGCCGGTTAAACCGGTACACGGTTACGATTCACTACCAGTCCGGTTATCCGTTTCAAAATAATTAAACGGACCAACCCCCTCTAACCTCCTACCCAGCCCACCCCGCCCCCTATGAACCGGGCCGGTCCGGTTCCGATTTTAACCGGTCTGGGCCGGTCCGGTTACGGGTCAACCCGGCCCATTTGCCACCTTTAATCGAGACCCCGGAAGAGTGAATGGTATATCCGACATCAGACATGGTAAAGTGACGCGCCCGAGCCGAGTGTGAGTTCTAGACCTCGGGCGACATGGTGAATGGTTATGCATGACAGATAGAAGGCCGTGATACCCGCCCTCAGCCGTATATCACGGTATGAATCTCGCTCAATGTCGATTATTGATCAACAATTATCGGGAAAAGAAGATTATTTTTACCTTTTTTAGACTTATACTAGGGCTGAAATTAACTCTCCTACTATATAAAAAGAAAGTTTTCCTTTAATCGGACACGTTGTAACACACGTTACAAGGTGATAAAAGTTTATTTTTGTTCTCTAAGCTACTGTTAACAGCGCTGTTCATTGGTTCTATTCTTTATTCATGACTGGGCCTAAATCAAGGGCACAATGTCGAGCTCATTATCCAATTCAAGATCAATCCGTCCTTAACATTGTGAAAGGTTTGATTGTTTGTTTCATCTATAATTCATTTATCTATTATTCTTGCTTATTTATATTAAATTAAATTATATATTCTTTAAACTGCGTACAAATTCAATTATTATCCAATTTTGAGGTAAACAATAATATTGAAAACCAAAAGAACAGGTGTGGAAGATAAACATTGGTTATATCAGTTTTATAATTAGATACGTGTTTAATAATTGTCAAACGGACCATCTTTAGACAAATAATCTGCTAAATATAATAAACAAATTATTAATTAGTTAATTATCTCATGATCATTTGTTTTTAATATTTAGTAAGAATAATTTTTCTTTTGCCTAATCTGTTATTGTAAGTGTTTCATTTTGGTAGGTAGATAGGTTTTGAAAATTTAAGGAACATCAATGCGCCACTACAAATTAATTATTTGTCACGTTTTTTTCTTTGTCTCTTTGGGCATTAATTACTCTCTCTTTGCAACGTACGTGACATATATTGATTCGCACAAAATTTAATAAAAATAAATAATTTTAAAATTTATGACTCTAAACATATCATAAAATTTATGTGATTATATCATCTTCTAAGAGGGCAGCTCGGTAAGTAAGCTTCTGCTATATGCGGAATCGGACCATAAGAGTCTATCATACGCAATCTCATCTTGCATTTCTGCAAGAGGTTGTTTCCATGACTCGGATCTGTAACTATAACATCTTCTCATTAAAAATAAAATGTGATGTTTAAAATATTATTTTTACATATAAAGCTATGATTTTTTTAAAAAATGAATTAATAAGAAGATAGCGCGAAGCCACCCACAATTTTACATGTGATTCAATTAGAAAAGCCAGATGTCACCATCCTATTGACATACATGTCAAACTCAATTTCAGAGCATCTCCTTGTCTTTAAGTGGTTATTGCCGCCTTAATTTAATACTCCTTCCGATCCATAATAAATGATTTTTTGATTTTTTTTTTGTGGTCTAAAATAAGTAATTTTTTCAGATTTCAAGAATGAATTAATTATTTTTTTCCTACATTGTCCTTGAATTAAATAATATTGGATTATGTATTAGGAATGTTTATGTGAAGAGATAATAAAGGTTAATATGATCAATTTTATTGTTAATTAATATTAAAAGGTAAATTTCTTAGTGTGTGTGAAAACAACTAAAAAATCGCTTATTTTGGACCGGGGGGAGTAAGAAGCTATTTTTAAGGTGTGAACATTTATCTTTGTCATTTCTCTTTTAAGATCATTTTATAACTTAATTTTTTATACCAATGTTGTCGAGTCAGTTTGCGCAACAAACATAGCATCCTTTGACCACTTTTCGGCTATGTCTTTGAAAAATAGTCATTATTCCGGAGTTCCAAATTTCACAAGTGAAACTTCATGATAATATATTGAAGTATTACTTGTAGAATTTGAAATTTCAAGACAATAGTTATTCTCGATTGCAGGAGTTGAAATTGAGGGAGAAATTCAAAAGTAGCCAGATTTACAAGTAGTCATTCAAAAATAACCATATTTCAAAAGTAATCGAAATTTAGCCACTTTTCATATAAAGATAAATCTGAACGAAAACACTGTTCAAAATTCGAAAAATACTCCAGCATAATATACTGAAATTTCAGTATAATATTCTGGAACTCCAGTATATTATACTGGAGTTCCAACAAAGTATACTGGTCCAGTATATTATGCTGGAAGTTCAAACACAAGTGCTCGAATCTCCAGTATATTATGCTGGAACTTTCCGCGTGTTGGAGTTCCAGCATAATATGTTGGAAGTTCATCGACAGGTGCATCGAACTCCAGTATATTATGTTGGACCGATCTCTGTTGCAACAAAATAGTGACTATTTTTCAATGACTTAGCAAACCTTGACTATTTTTGAATGACCAGTCCGAAAATTGGCTAGCCCGTGCTATTTTTACGAAAATTGACTATATGGCAGCTTGGTCTACCAACAAGCCCAATTGCGAAGTAAGTAGGAAATTTTACATCCTATAGCAAAGGTATACACCTTATTTATTATAAATCAAAATCATTTTAAAATATTATTTTCTATAGCTACCTTTTATATTTTATAGCAAAATAAGTATTTGTGGTATATACTACCATTGAGGCACGAAATAAGGCATGAAATACGCTTTATGTTTTTCTTCTCTCTTAGATAGCTGGACATACCTACTTTTAAGGTGATTGCTGTTACTGTATTCATGAATACATGGCGCGAACAAAAGTGAATACATGCGCATACTGCTGGACTGCCCTGATTTTAGGCATTTTTCACTACTGTATTCATGAATACAACAACGCGAATACATGTGAATACATATGCGTACAGCTGAACTGTCCTGATTTTAGGCGCTTTTTGTTGTTGTATTCATGAATACATGGCGTGAATACATGTGAATACATGCGCGCAGCTGGACTGCCCTAATTGTAGGCATTTTTTACTGCTGTGTTTATGAATACAACAGTGTGAATACATGTGAATACATGCATGTAAAGCTGAACTGCCCTGATTTTAGGTACTTTTTGCTGCTGTATTCATGAATACATGGCGCGAATACATGCGCGTACAGCTGGACTCCCTTGATTTTAGGCGTTTTTTGCTGTTGTATTCATGAATACAGCAATGCGAGTACGCTACCGTAACAACTGAATAGTAGCTATAAGAAGTAATTATGTATATAATAGCTATAGAAAATTAATAGCCACTAAACAATAGTGATTTCTGAAAATTCCTCAAGTAAGTAATCATGTCTAAACCTAGAAAATGGGCTGATTAGCCTCGTCTGATCCATACTAGATTGGGCTGGCTCATTGTATTTGGAAGAATTAATCAAAATAGCCGATCATTTAACTTTCTAAATTAATATATATATATATATATATATATATATATATATGCATGCATGTATGTATGTATAGTAGTTTATAACCTTATAAAACTAATGTGTAATTTATATACATACCGGCTTAAAAAATAATAGTGAATGGCTATTTATCTAAAGACCCCTTATAATTAATACGAAGAAAATCATTTTCATGTAAAATGTTTTCCATCGGAAAGTGGAGAAACTGATTTTCCTTTCTATGAGCAGAATTTATTTTTCTTCGACTATCTTAACTTTTAATTTATATTATTTACTCTAACCATCATATATGTTTTATTGTTAAAATTTAGTACTGAAAAAATTCATTGAAAACACTCTTCGAATTACTAATATTATTATCAATATTTAATTTATTCTTTTTCGTAAAATTATTTTCATTCATCAACCAAATACCGAAAACTTCTAATTCTTTTTCATGTTTATTCTATACTTTTTTAGTTTTTTCAAAAATTCTTACTGTGTTTTATTGAGTAATAGGAATAAAGTAAAGTTAAGAAAGGAAAGAATATGATTCCATTTTATGATAAGGGTAATTTAGTCATTTGACATGGACTTAACACTAAATCTTTTATTTTGAAATTAAATATCGAGCACGGATAAATTTTCACTTATCTTGCAATATTAAACTACAAGAAAAAAAACACATTTTGGCGGAGAATTCAATTTGAAATTGAGACGTACTTGATTGTCATGACGTATTTAGGAATAACATATTAAAACAAAGTATAAACTCTAAAAAAAGAAAAAGGGTGTCACGATCCAAATTCCCAACCTTAAGGATCGTGATGACAACTAACACCACACTTGCTAGGCAAGCCAATATTAGAATTCGATTAGCTATTTTCCATTGGATATTTAATTAAACACAATAAGACAATTTAAAGTAAATTAAATCTAATGATTTCCAACTAATACTTCATATATAAGAAATGATAAACGAATAAATAAACCGAGCCACGAACTAAATATATATATAACTCTAAGACTACCCCAGGATTTGGTGTCACAATTCACGAACTTCTAAGAATACTACAAATAACGGGCTGAAAGAAATAATATAGCTGTTTTGGTGAAATAAAACAGTCTCTATAAAACTAGGAGAAGACTCCAGGAATCTACGAACGCCGACATATATACCTCGTGTCTCCAAATGATGAATGCCTGCTACTAAAGTCTCTAACGCTGGACGGTACCTGGATCTGCACAAAAGAGTGCAGAGTGTAGTATCAGTACAACCGACCCCATGTACTGAGTAACTGTGAACAATATAAAATAAAGCAAGAAGGAAATTCTACAACAAACAAACAATAACTGTAGCAACAATCAAAATAACTCAGTCCCCTTTTCCAGGTCTCAGCTATAACCAATTCTCACGTAAGTTTTCAAATTTCCAATCTTTGACTTTAAAATAAGAGTAGTGCAAAATGTGAGAAATAGTAGAGTAAAACAGTAAGCTTTCAAATTCTTTTTTTTTTTTTGAAAATCAGTAAAATATAAGTGTCCTCCCTTATTGCTCCTTATTGCGGAGTGCAACCCGCTCCCACCTGTCCACCCTTATTGCTCCTCCCTATATATATATACCCTCATTGCTCCTGTTGCAGCGTGCAACCCGATCCCACCTATCTACCCTTATTACTCCTTGTTGCGGCGTGCAACCCGCTCCCACCAGACATATCATATCACTATATTTATAAAGAATTTTACAATTCAGGCCAAGCCTTTCACAACATTTTTATCTCAACAATTATAAACAAGAAACTGTATTTTCTCATAAACTTCACCAATATCATCTAAAAATGAAACCAACAAGAATATGAACATCTCGTAAAACAATGTCAACCCGCTCAACTTTTATATACTACAAAGAAACCAAGGAAACAACCAACACTTTCTAAAATATTGGAAACAAGACTTAATAACAAGTTAACCAAGCCAAGTAGTCATAGAAACATCAATGAGCATAAAACAATTAAGCTATGAATCAAATAAATGGGAAACGGGGAAGGGATCCTGCTTAACAAACAATTTGGTGGTGCATATATACTCGTCACCTTACCTATACACCACACACATGCAAATTCACATAGCAATTACGTTATGGATTCCTATTCCCTAAGTCAAGGTTAAACCAATCAATTACCTCATTTCCCAAGTCACTCACTGCTCAATTACAACTTTTCCTTTAGAGTCTTACTCTAACCCGCTCGAATCTAATCATAATCAGATTAATACCATCAACATAGGCTAACGAATCGAATTCCACAATAAAACTACAAAATATGCCAAAAATCCGAAATCAGCCAAAATTCGACCCCCGAGACCACATCTCGAAATCAGTCAAAAATGGCAGAATCAAAACCCTCGTCCTCTCCCGAGTTTAACCATATAAAATTTATCAAAATCGGACTCTGTTTGGTCCCTCAAATCCCTACTTAAAACTCTTCAAAACTCAAGCCCTAAGCTAACTCCCTCAATTTCACTTTAAAATCATCAATCAAATCCCAAAAATGAAGATGGATTCATGAAACGTAACCGAAAATGAGTAAATAACACTTACCCGAATACCTATGGTGAAAATAACCTCCAAAATCGCTCAAATCTGAGCTCCCCAACTCAAAATATGACCGAATGAACAAACCCTTGTTTTATATACTTTTATGTTAGCTATTCTGCTTTTTTTCGCATTCCAAACGATATCAAAACTCACTTTTTATGACTCCAACACATTCCTTGTGAAATTCTAGTCAATTTAGGCTTTTGAATTACCCAATTTGACCTTATAATGAAGGAGATATATAGGTTTTAATATTTGCAAATAATGCAGATTTTCAAATACGCCGTTAGTGGCAATTTCGTAATTAATCTGAAAAATCTGGCAACCTTAGAAAATGACCATAAAATTCTCATACGATGTCCAAATTCGATGATTCTTTTTTCTACGGGTCAGTAATGACAATACGGGTCTAATACGTCAACCAAAACAGAAACCAAATCTTGTTTTTTCAATATGATATCATTTATGCTTGAAGAAACAATGTCGAAACATAAGAAAAACGAGCACAACACAACCCAACCTATCCGAAACTCACTCGAGATCCTCGAGACCTCAACCAATAATTCAAATAAGTCATATCACTACTTGAACTTAGTCGAACCTCCAGAACACTCAAGACAACACAAAAATACCAAATCAACCTCAGATTCAAGCCTAAGAACTTCTAAACTTCCAAAATTCGCTAACAACGTCGAAACCTACCAAACCATGTCCGAATGACCTCAAAATTTCACACACATCACAAATGACACTATGAACCTACTCCAATTTCCAAAATTCCATTCCGACCCTGATACCTAATTTTTCACTGTCGACCAAAATCGCCAAATTCTAACTTTCGCCAATTCAAGTCTAGAACGGAGTCTTAGTTCATAAAATGACCCATTGGGTCATCACAAAGAGCCCTAACGAATCAATGATTATTGTTCATAAGGTTATTTTTTATAGGCCCATAAAATTTTAGGCGAATCAGAACCCATCGCCCAAATTCATGAAGACGGCGTGGATATTAGCACAAAATATATAAAATCGTCCTAAATTCCTGTTTTATGGCTGTAAAATGCCAAAAACGAGGAACAATCATGGCGAGCAATTTCTGATGGGCCCACAAAAGTTTAGGCGATTCGTATCCCATCGCTCGAATTCATGAAGATGGCGTGGACATTAGCACACGAAAAATAAAAAATCATCCTTGAATTCCTGTTTTATGGCCCTAAAATACAAAAAATGAGGAACGGTCATGACGAATCATGATAATTGTTATTAAATCCTTTCTGATGGGGCCACAAAATTTTTGGTGATTCAAGTGCGTTGCCTGAATTCATGAAAATGGAATAACTATTAACACACAAAAAATCGAAAATCGTCTTGAATTCTTGTTTTATAGCCCTAAAACGACAAAAAATAAGGAACGATCATGGAGAAAAAATGACAATTGTTCCTTAGGTCATTTTTAATGGGTCGACAAAATTTTAGTCGATTTGGGTTCGGTCGCCGGTGTTGATACCCAATTTTTACCAAAATAATTGCATATATGTCTTCAAATTCATGCATTAGCATCAATTGGTATTTTCCATAATTTTTCATTTTTTTAATTAATTTGTCCAGTATTTTATTTCTAATAAATAATCATAAAATTGCATCACCAATGATTTTAAAGAATTTCTTGATTTAATATTAGTATTTATGGTCCTATTAAGTCCAAATTATTTCATAAATAGCCAAATTGGCACTTTTTGGTTATAATTGCAATAACTTTGCAATTGTAGCCCATACATACATTTTTGCGTTATTTCACCAGAAATTAGTCCATTGTATTTTTAAATACTAAATAATTACTTTTAAAATATTTCTATGCATGGAAATCATTTTATAATTAGTTAATTATTTTACAAACTATCTTTATTCAATTGTTTTGGGTATTTAATAAACAACCCTTTTTATTTTCAATTTTAGCCTGAATACCAGCTCAAGACCCTTATAATTTTGGCCCAAAAACCTTAGGCCCAAAACATTACCTGCTCGACCCAATCCTTAGCCAATCCTGGCCGTTTCATTTTTTATCAACGGTCCAGGATTTCCCTACCATAATTAAACTAAACGACCCCCCAAAACCCTCTCATTTTCCATCCTATCACCCGCCGTCACCCTCTCTATTCTCTCTCAACTCTCTCTACCTAAACCCTAGTTTTCAAGCGCCGTCGCCGTCATATCTCTCCATCCTGTGATGTTTTTATGCCTTCTCAGGCCTATCTTGGCCTCCTACTCACTACGACTCTTTGTTTTTTTAGATCCTTGAGAGGATCTCAAGGAACCTAGGCAGTTCTGGTTTGCACCCATGCCTCTTTGCCTGTCTCAGGCCATTTTCTCGACTATGAGTAAGAGATCTTTCTTGTTTTGTTATGAATTTATTGTTTCTAGGCCTATGTTCTCATCTCTGTTATGTTTTCTAAAAAAATCCTAGTCTATTGTCTTCGATCCTCTTATGTCTGTATAGATCCGAGATGAATCGAGCAACTCTTACATGTTTTTCCTTGAAATTTTCTGTTTTTAATTGATTTTCTGACTTTTCCCTAAACTAGGGTTCATTACAAATCATTTTTGAAAGGTCTTTCTGACTTTTAAGTGTTTAATCGATTATCCCTTAGTCTTCTTGACTGATTTATGCAAAAGATACTCAAACCCTAGTCGATTTTATGTGAAACTCTGATTTTTTAAATATTTTTCTTCGATTTGGAGTCTTTCAGTGTTACTAGTTGTATTGATTCACTATGTAGTTTTGACTCACACGATTCTCCTTTTTCAAATCCAGTACTCTGTGATTTTTGCCCTAACTAATCTCTATTAGGGTTCAGATCAGTTTTTCGACTAATTCCTATGTGTTTATGAAATTTTACTTAGTTTATTTATGGGGGTTGATATATTCTTTCCATAAATCATTGTCACTTTGAAATTTGGCTGATTGATTTGCTCTGATTTGTATGCCTAAATCTTGCCTGTTTCCCTGTTTACGACTTTAATTAGTCATTCTTACCTTATTTGATTGCCTGTATATTTACTGATTCCTTTACATGATTCTTTCCTTAATTAGACCCCTGGTTATTTTTGACTCACACGATTCTCCTTTGTCAAATCCAGTACTCTGTGATTTTTGCCCTAACTAATCTCTATTAGGGTTCAGATCAGTTTTTCGACTAATTCCTATGTGTTTATGAAATTTTACTTAGTTTATTTATGGGGGTTGATATATTCTTTCCATAAGTCATTGTCACTTTGAAATTTGGCTGATTGATTTGCTCTGATTTGTATGCCTAAATCTTGCCTGTTTCCCTGTTTACGACTTTAATTAGTCATTCTTACCTTATTTGATTGCCTGTATATTTACTGATTCCTTTACATGATTCTTTCCTTAATTAGACCCCTGATTATTTTATTCTGTACTCCTTTATTTGGTCTGATTTGAACCTCTTACCTTAATTAATCTCTGTCCTTACCGTTGGGTAATTACCCTTAATTAAGGGAAGACTATGCTGATTTTGTGTGTAATTGGTTCTGTGATTTTGCTGAGTGTTGATTTCTTTTACCTTATTCTGCTCTGCTTCTAAAACTGCTGTATATACTCTCCTCTATTCTCACTTCAAAACACGAACACAAGTTCAAAAAAGACACGGACATTAGTTCACAAACACACTTACACTCTAAAAGCTCTCTGTTATTCTCTACTACTTGTGGTATTCATTAGCTAGTCGGCTGTAAGCCAAGGCTAGATATTACACAACATCTGCTTTGCACTCTGTGTTTTCTCTTCCTAACTGGTATGTCCCTAATTATTTTTTACATCTAAACCCTATGTGTTTCATCACTGCCTTAAGTGTATCAATTATGAGTTCCATTCTTGTTCCTGTTCACTGTCTTGCTTAGAACTGTCTTGTTCAATGTGTGATTAGCATGTCTAACTATATTCGTCTATCTACTTCTTTATCTAGCATGTCTAAATCCTGTTTTGTTCAGTATATAACTAGCATGTCTACACTATGAATACTTGTGTGATGTTTGCCTAGCTTGTTCATTTAGGTTCTTGCCTAATCTGCTTTACTAAGTTATCTAGTCTCTCAAAGCAGTTATAGTTGTATGCCTAATCCTGTTCAATGTTTATGTGGCTTTATTGAAATCTTTGCTCTATGTCTCAATCACCTACTCCTTTATAACTAACTTATTAAAATTCTTGAAAATTTCTGTGCATCCTGTTGTTTATGTGATCCACCGTACACTGATGTGTATCCTATGTGTCCCCAATCCCCTCAATCCCTGTTTGGAATCTGTTTGCTAAGTATTCCCAATTAATTTGTGTTCTGATTTCAAAAGTGTTTCAATACTTTTACTTAAACCGATACGGTGTGTGACATCCTCATCTATCTCGCCATTCTTCTGAATTATTGATCCCAGATACTTGAAAATCTCTCTCTTGGGAATGACTTGCGTATCGAGTCTCACATCCCTATCCGCCTCCTAGGTAACACCACTGAACTTGCATTCCAGGTATTCTGTCTTGGTCCTGCTCAACTTGAACCCTTAGACTCTAGTGTATGTCTTTAGACCTCCAGCCTCTTGTTAAAGCTACCTTGCATCTCATCAATCAAGACTATGTCATCCGTAAATAACAAGCACCAAGGCACCTCCCCTTGAATGTGACGCGTCAAAGAATCCATCGTCAGGAAAAACAAAAACGGGCTAAGTGCTGATCCCTGATGCAACCCCATCTCAACCGGAAAGTAGTCAGAGTCTCCTCATGCAGTCCTAACCCGTGTCTTAGCCCCATCATACATGTCCTGAATCACTATAATATACGCTACAAGCACTCCTCTAGCCTCCAAACATCTCCATAGAACCTCTCTTGGGAAAAAAAGACTTTATCGTAGGCTTTCTCCAGGTCAATGAAGACCATATGCAAATCCTTCTTCACCGCCCTATACTGATCTACCAATCTCCTCAAAATGTGAATGGCCTCAGTAGTCGACCGTCCGGCAAAAAACCAAACCGGTTCTCGAAAATGGACACACACCTCCTTAACCTCCCTTCAATCACCTCTCGCACACTTTCATCGTATGGCTTAACAACTTGATACCCCTATAGTTGTTGCAGTTCTGGACATCCCCCTTGTTCTTGTACAACGGGATCATCATACTCCGCCTCTACTCTTCAGGCATCTTGTTCGTCCTAAAAATGACGTTAAACAACCTAGCAAACCATTCCACGCCCTCCTTACCCACGCTCTTCCAGAATTCCACCGGGATCTCGCCCGGGCCAGTCGCTCTACCCCTACAACCTCCCCCACTCATATGCGTCTACAGTACCCAAAATCTCGCTCCGAGTACTCCAACTCCCCCATCACAATGCCCTTATCTCCCTCTTAATTCAAGAGTTTATGGAATAAAGACTGCCATCTCTGCCTAATCTGTGCCCCCTCCAATAAAATTCTTCCCTCCTCGTCTTTTATGCATCTCACTTGGTCCAGATCCCGAGCCTTCCTCTTCCTCACCTTCGCTAGCCTGTACAACTTCTTGTCCCCACTTTTATCCCTAATTTCTTCGTATAAACTCTGCGGTCTTAGCCGTAGTAACCACCAACTTCGCCTCCTTCCTAGCCTTCTTGTACCCCTCCCTATTAGTACTCTTCTTTCCCTCGTCTATACTCTCTACTAGCTTCAAATATGACGCTTTCTTGGCTTCCACTTTTCCTTGCACCTCTTCATTCCACCACCAGTCCCCTTTATGTCCACCAAAGAAACCCTTTGAGACCCCCAACACCTCTTTCGTTGCCTCTCTAATACAACTTGCTGTCACATACCACATACAACTCACATCCCCACTGATTCTCCAGACCCCCATATCCAATAACTTCTCCCCCAACTCCTGGGCCTTGTCCCTAGTCAATGCACCCCACCTGAATCCACGTATGCGAATGTGACCTTTGTGTACGTAGATTTCATATATGCAACACTATGATAGTTGTGCTTCACTCTTGACTTCATGAGTTAGTCTTGAAAATGTAGGTTCCATGTATGCAAATGTAGATTCCACACATGTATCTATGATTATTTTGCTTCCATTCATGACTTCATGGGTTAGACTTGCAAATGTAGGTTTCATGTATGCAAATATGACCTTTGCGATATAGATTCCACATATGCAGCTATGCTTCTTTTCATCTCTAGTTGTCTCTTTCCATAATTCCCATATGTGTATTCCACATTGCGAATATGAAAACGATGTGTGGAACTATGGATTTAGCCTCTTTCCTTTCTTTTTCATAATTTCTTCTTCATAAAAGATTTGTTAGAAAATACGCGAGAATAGGATATCATTATTTATATTTTACTTTAAAAGATTATTTTTTACATATGAAATTATATGAATAATTTATACCCATCAATGGGTCAGTAAGATTTTAGGCGAACCGGGTCCGGTCGCTTAGGCCCATGCAGATGGTGTGGGCTATAACACATGAAAATATGGGAATCAGGCAGAATTCTAGTTTTATGACCCTAAGACGCCAGAAGACGAGGAACGGTCATTACGAGGCGATCAATATTGTACCTTAGACAATTTTTGATGGGACGACAAAATTTGTAGGCCATCCTGGTTCGGCCGCCTGGGCCCATGCAGATGACGTGGGCAATAGCACACGAAAATCTTTGATACGAGTGGTATTCCAGTTATATGGCCCTGAAATGCCAACAAACGAGGAACGGTCATGGAGAGGTGATGACTATTGTTCCTTTGGCCATTTTTAATGGATCGACAAAGTTATACGCTGTCACGACCCAAAATCCATACTACTCGTGATGTCACCTAACCCACCCGCTAGGTAGGCCAACTAATAACTATCCAATTCCAATAATTTTCACAAGAGAATTAAACAAAAGGAATTTATTGAATATTCCTAAGGACTAGTAGTACAAATCATGAGCTTCTAAGATTAGAATATACAATGCTGGTATGAAATAAATACATCGTCTATTTGAAATATACATGAACAGTTCTCTATATTCTAATGCTATCATGAACAAGAGGCAGCTACCACCGAAACGCAGGTACGTCTTCAATTCCAGCTCTCGTTAATCATAGCAACAACAACAATCAACATCTGCACGCAAGGTGCAGAAGTGTAGTATGAGTCAACCGACCTCATGTACTCCAAAAGTAACAAATCTAACCTTAAGTTGAAAGTAGTGACGAGCTAGAACAAAGGTCGGGTCCAACACAAATATCTGACAACAGTTCATAACAACATAGTGCAAGTAATAAAAGAAGAATCTCAAAAATCAAATGCTCAGCTCGTTCACAGTTCCAGTAAAATAGACATGCTTTTCAAGTATCTCAATGAAAACCCAAATCTTTTACCGAAGTTGCTAACAATATGAGTAAGTTTGAAAACTGTGGTTTTCCCAAAGATACTTTCAAGAATAATTAAGATGTTTCATTTTCAGATATCATGAGGGATGTACTTCTCTATGCCTACATGTTAAGATACAAGTAAAAATCATAAATGTCACCAAAACCGGGTAGCAGAAGAAAATGCATCTCATTGCATGTAACTCAAGTACGCATATCAAATACAGTCATCTCAGTGATGAATTCATGTACTCACACTCTTAGAGTACTCAATCTCACTGTCTCATTCTTTCCACTCATCATGCTCAATCACTCGACACACTCAGTCACTCAGTATTGATCAGGACAGATCTAGCCCAAACATAATAACTGCTAGCAACTGCGCTCACTGGGGGTGTACAGACTCCGAAGGGGCTCATACAACCCAAGCTCTATAATCCACACAGATAACTCACGTGCTATAATATCAATATCTGGATCCGCACGGATAACTCACGTGTTGCACGGACAACTCACGTGCTATAGTATTAATATCTGGATCTGCACGGACAACTCACGTGATTCACAGACAACTCACGTGCTATAGTATCAATATCTGCATCCGCACGGACAATTTCCGTGCTGCACGGATAACATTCATGCTGCACGGACAACTCACATGCTATAATATCAATATCTGGATCCGCACGGACAACTCATGTAATGCACGTACAACTCACGTACTGCACGTACAACTCACGTATCCTCACAAATAGGCCCCCGACCTCACTCAATCATCAGTCTCTCCAATCTCTCTCTCATGGTCTCACAATGTCATGAAACTAGCCCGAAAATGATGATATTATGTATCAATAAATAACAACAGAGACTGAGATAGGATATGTAATGAATGAATATGACTGAGTACGAAATTTCAATAAAATCAATAAGTCAATAGCAAGAATTGACCACCATGGGTCCCAACAGTACCATCATATAGCCTAAACATGATCTAGTATGATTGACAACTCAATTATTTAATACGTAGAGATTTTCATGGTTACAGATAAGATTAGGTAACTATACAGTACCACAGGAATAACGGAGTCACAATTCACATGGTGCACGCCCATCACCTAGCATGCGCGTCACCTTAACATACCCTTAGCACCAAGTTTAGAAGTGTTACGTACCTCGAAGAAGCAAAATCCAATACCCAGCAAGCCAAACGATGGTCCAAAAATACCATCCCACACGTACCGACCTCTGAGCGGCTCGAAACCCAATCCATATAGTGAAAATAACCTCCAAAAATTGTGCAAATCCGAGCTCCTCAACTCAAAATATGACCAAATGAACAAACCTTCGATATTAATATTTTTGCCCAGCTATTCTGCTTCGTTTCACGTGCCAAACGATCTCGAAACTTGCTTTTGATGTCTCTAATGGATTCTTGTGAAATTTCAGTCACGTTACACTTTTGAATCACTTTATTTGACCTTATAATGAAATAGATATGTTGGTTTCAATATTTGGAAATAGTGCAGACTTTTAAATACGAAGTCAGTGGCAATTTCGTAATTAATTTGAAAAATCTGGCAACCCAATTCTAAGTAAAATGATCATAAAATCCTCATACGATGTCCAAATTCGACGATTCTTTTTGCTACGGATCCATAATTATGATATGGATCTAATGCTTCAATCAAAATAGAAAACGAAGCTCATTTGTTCAATGTGGTACCATTTATGCTTGAAGTAATGGCGTCGAAACATAAGAAACACGAGCGCGACACAGTCCAAACCTATCCGAAACTCACCCGAGCCCCTCGGGACCCCATACGAAAATACCAGCAAGTCTCATAATATAACACAGACTTACTCGAGGCCTCAAATCACGCACAACAACATCAAAACGATGAAACACACCTCAAATCAAATTTAATGAACTTTGGAACTTCCGACTTTCAAAAACTCGCGCCGAAACATATCAAATCAACTCGGAATGAACTCAAATTGTGCACAAAAGTCTTAATACAACATACAGAGCTACTCGTGCCCCAAAACTATCAAGAAAAATGCAAATGCTTAAAATGATTGATTGGGTCGTTACTATGCAGTCCAAATCCACCTCCCATGCCCATGCATATGGCATGGGATAGCACACGAAAATTTGGGAATCGGGCGAAATTTCAGTTTTATGGTCCTAGAACGCCAAAAAATGAGAAACAATCATAGTGAGGTGATGAATATTTCCTTAGGACGTTTTTGACGGGCCTAAAAAATATTAGGTGATCCGGATCCGGTCTCCCGGGCCCATGCAGATAGCGTGAGTTATAGCACACGAAAATATGAGAGTTGGGCGAAATTTCACCTTTATGGCCCTAAAACGCCAAAAAAGAGGAACGATCATGGCGAGGCAATGATTATTGTTTCTTAGGCTGTTTTTGATGGTCAGAAAATTTTTTAGACGATCCGGGTCCAGTCACCCGGGCCCATGTAGATGGCGTGGGCTCTAGCATATGAAAATCTAGAAATCGGGTAAAATTTCAGTTTTATGACCCTAAAACGCCAAAAATGAGGAACGATCATGGAGAGGCGATGTCAATTGTTCCTTAGGCCGTTGTGATGGCCTAGCAAAATTTTAGGCGATCTGGGTCCGGCCTCTCGGGCAAGTGCAAATGGCGTGGACTATTACACACGAAAATCTGAGAATCAGGCAGAATTACAGTTTTATGACCCTAAAACGCCAATGAAACAAGGAACGATCATGGCGAGGTGATGACTATTGTTCCTTAGGTCATTTTTGATGGACCGGCAAAATTTTAGGTGATCCGGGTTCGTTGGCTCGGGCCCATGCAAATGGCGTGGGCTATAGCACAAGGAAATCTAGGAATCGGGCGTAATTCCAGTTTAATGGCCCTAAAATGCCAAAATATAAAGAACGGTCATGTCGATGTGGTGACTATTGTGACTTTGGCCTTTTTTGCTGGACCGACACAATTTTAGGTGATCTGGGTCTGCCCGCTCGGGCCCATGCATATGACATGGGCTATAACACACAAAAATCTAAGAATCAGGTGGAATTCTAGTTTTATAGTCTTAAATGTCAAAAAACGATGAACAGTGGTGGCGAGGCGATGACTTTTGTTTCTTAGGTTATTTTTGTTGGGCCAACAAACTTTTAAGCAATCCGAGTCCGGCCGCCCGGGTCCATGCACACGAAAATCTAAGAATAAGGCGGAATTCCAGTTTTATGGCCTTAAAATGCCAAAAAATAAGGAACAGTCATGGCGAGGCGGTGACTATTGTTACTTCGGCTTTTTTTGATGGGCCGATAAAATTTTAGGCGATCTGGGTCCTGCCGCGCGGGCCCATGCATATGACATAGGCTATAACACATGAAAATCTAGGAATCGGGTGGAATTCCAGTTCTATAGCCCTAAACATCAAAAAATGATGAACGATTGTGAAGAGGCGATGCCTATTGTTCCTTAGGTTGTTTTTGATGGACCGATAAAATTTTAGGTGATCTGGGTCCAGACGTCCGGGCCCATGCAGATGGTGTGGGCTATAGCACACGAAAATCTGAGAATCAGGCGGAATTCCAGTTTTATCGCCCTATATTGCCAATAAAACAAGGAAGGATCATGGAAAGACGACGACTATTTTTCCTTAGGATATTTTTGATAGACCAAAATTTTTTAGGAGATCCTAGTTCGGCCTCCCGGGCCCATGCAGATGGTGTGGGCTATAACACATAAAAATATAATAATTGGGCAGAATTCTAGTTTTGTGGCCCTAAAATACCAAAAAATGAGGAACAATCATGCGAGGTAAAGACTATTGTTCCTTAGGATGTTTTTCATGGGCCGGTAAAATTTTAGGCGATCCAGGTGTATTGGTAAAAAAGAGTTTCACACGTAAGCCAACTCTTGCCAACTCAGCTAGTTATGTGGTCACAGGAGAACGCGACAGCTGGATGTGATTCTTTGAAGAGGTACAGAACAAAGAGGCACGATTCAATAAACCCTCGAGCTCATCAGCCACGGGAAACTCAACCTGATCAAAACAAGGAAGAAACACGGTTAGAATGAATCTGGACAAAGCTACGAGCAGATTTAAGAGCCCACAATTGATTACTCGTACTATTATCCTTTGTAATGCCCCATTAATTTCATAATTAGTCATTAGTGGGCAATCATAGAAAGAGTTGTACGTTATATCAAGGAATCTCCTATATAAGGGTGGAGAATACAACTTGTAAAGGCATCTGATTCTCGAATACAATCTACTTTACTTTTCTATATTTCTGCAATATTGTCTATTACTCGTTTTTCTCTATTTCTTTGATTATCAGTAGCATGTGTTCATCCTAGAAATAGCTTTAGTCAAACGATCTAATTCTTTGGTTAAACAAATTGGTTCCGTTACCGGGAATCTAATAATCTTTGTTTGCTTTTCAAGCGATATCCTTTGAACTATGTCGAACTCCAACAACAACAACCAGCAAAGGAATGGAACCCGAGTTCCATCACCTTCAAGAACCCCACGTGGTTCAAGGGAACAATCCCCAGAAAGATCCAATAACAACAATGATAATAATGATCAAACGGTGGAACAATATCGAGTAAAGCAAATGATTGTAGAGTATGTGAGCCAAGCTTTGCAAGAATTTGCGAGGGGATTACCGACAGCGTTACCTGCACCACCAACACCACCCCCCAATAATACCATCACCATGAAAAATCCTCAATCCGGGTTGGCAAACTCGTGAATGGGAGATACTCTTAATGAATCTCTTGAAGCGAGACCAGGTATATCTAATAACTCTGAATTACAAAATTTACTGCTAACCATGCAGAAACAGATGAAGGAGCAGAACGATCGCATTGAACTAATTCCTGGAGTACCGCCTATTATCAAAGGCATTGATGTTGATAGGTATTCTCAACAACCTTGGAAGCCAAGTGCGGCACCTTTGCCTATACCCAAGAAGTTTAAAATGCCTGACGTTCCCAAATATGATGGAACAACTAACCCACATGATCATGTGACCGCTTTCACTACTGGAGTAAAAGGCAACGACTTAAAAAAATAAGAGATTGAATCAGTCCTTGTCAAAAAATTTGGGGAAACACTTACCAAAGGAGCTTTAACCTGGTATTCCCTTCTCCCAGAAAATTCTATTAACTCTTTTACTGAGCTTGCAGATTCATTTATAAAATCACACTCTGGTGCACAAAAAGTTGAGAAAAGAATGGAAGACATATTCAAAATAAAACAAGGAGACACGGAACTACTACGTGATTTTGCAGACAGGTTTCAACGAGAAAGAATGTAGTTACCCAGGGTGCCTGATAATTGGGTGGCCATGGCATTTGCAAGCAACCTAAATGATAAAAGCTCAGAAGCCACGAGACGACTTAAGGAAAGTCTAAGAGAATTCTCCGTTACAACATGGAATGATGTATATAACGGGTATAGTACTACACTCAGAATAGAAGAAGATATCGTTGCTCGTTTGAGAGATGAATATCATTCCAGATCCAGACGTCCTGAATCAGACAGAAGATCAGGTAAAAACAGGTACGATCCTTACTTAGGACCTCGGCACGTGATATTCGTCCCAGATTCGAAAACACTAGGTCAGACTATAGACCACCAGGAAGAGTCGTAGTCTCATCCTCATCTAGATCCAGAAAAGATCGAGATGAACGACCTAGAGGTAATACTGAATTGGGGATCATACCTTTAATGTAAGTACTATTGAGCTTTTCTCAATATTGAGGAACATGGGAGACAAGGTTAAGTGGCCCAAAGAGATGCGATCAAATCCAAATAGAAGGGACCCAGATCACTAGTGTGATTATTCTATAACGATCATGGGCACAAAACTGCAATTTGCAGATTTTTACAAGGTGAAGTAGAAAATATATTGAAACAGAGCTATTTAACAGAATTGTTTAGTGATAAAGGTAAACAGGCATATATGAAGAACAAGCAGGAGCCCCCAAAGCCTCCTTCTACAAAATGAACCGTCAACGTGATACACGGAGGTGAAGAAGTAAACGAAGTGGTCTGCAAAACGACCACAAAGTTCACAATTACACATGGGAAATGGGTTCGTGAAAATCTGGAAGAGGACGATATAACCTTCGATGATGCAGATATCGGTGTATTAATGCTTCCTCACAACGATGCTATGGTAATATCTTTACTTATTCATGACACTAATGTAAAAAGAGTGTTGATTGATCCAGGCAGTTCAGTCAATATAATTTTGCTAAGAGTCGTGGAAGAAATGCTATTGGGGAATCAAGTTATCCCAAGGGCANGCACGACATGAAAGCAATACCCTAAAACTTAGATCAGGTAATTAAATTCCCCTCTGAATGGGGGATTCAACAAATTAGAGGCAATCAGCAAACCGCAAGAAGTATAAACTCCGTGGTACACTATAACAAGAAAATAGAGGTGGAAGAATCAAGAGATAAGGGAATCTCCCAAGCGGGTAACACCGCCCAAACAAGAATGGAAGAAATTACTACACAAATAGGTACGGAAGGTATTATTGCTGAAACAGGTACAAAAGAAACTACTTACGAGAAGGTTAATCAAGTTACCACGGAAGGTGCATTAGACCACACAGATGCAGATTCCAGACCAGACGTTATTCATGAACCGGAGGAAGACGAGCACATCAAAACAACTACGGAAGAGCTCGAAGCTGTTCCATTATCTGAACAAAAGTCTGAACAGAAAGTGTATATAGGCAGGCTCCGGTCGAAGAGGTAAGTTAATTGATTATTTAAAGGCTAACGCAGACTGCTTTGCATGGTCCCACTCAGATATGACAGGCATCCCACTAGAAGTCATGACTCATAAACTAAATGAAGATCTATACTTCGTACCTGTTAAGCAGAAGAAAAAAAAAGCAAGGACCATTCAAGAACCAAGTGATCGACGAAGAGGTACAGAAACTCTTGAAGATTGGTTCGATACGAGAGGTAACGTACCCTAACTGGCTAGCAAACACCCTGGTAGTACCTAAAAAGAATAGAAAATGAAGAGTATGCGTAGATTATACTGATTTAAATAAAGCATGTTCAGAAGATTCATTCCCATTGCCACATATAGATCAAATGATTGATGCCACAGCAGGTCATGAATTATTAAGCTTCTTAGATGCATATTCTGGTTATAATCAGATTAAAATGGATCCCTCGGATGAGGAAAAAACTTCCTTCATTACAAACAGGGGGACTTACTGTTATAAAGTTATGCCTTTTGGCTTGAAAAATGCTGGAGCCACCTATCAAAGGTTAGTGACTAAAATGTTCCAAGAACATCTTGGAAAGACGATGGAAGTCTATATTGATGATATGTTGGTAAAATCAACACAAGCACAAGACCATTTCCAGCATCTCTCTACTGCTTTTGATATTTTACGCAGGTATAATATGAAGCTAAATCCAGAGAAATGCGCTTTTGGAGTGCAATCAGGTAAATTTTTGGGTTTCCTTGTATCGAACAGAGGAATAGAGGTAAATCCCGCTCAAATTAAAGCTATAGAAGAAATACCTGATATTTTAACAAATAAAAAGGAAGTTCAAAGACTAACAGGGAGAATAGCAGCTTTGGGAAGATTTATTTCTAAGTCTTCCGAAAAAAGTTTTAAATTCTTCTCAGTTCTCAAAAAGCAGAATCAGTTCGAATGGACTGAAGAATGTCAGCAAGCCCTCAAGAATCTGAAGATTTATCTATCGAAACCACCACTGCTTTCAAAGCCAAAAGAAGGGGAAAGATTGTACATCTACCTGGCTGTCTCAGAAATTGCTGTAAGTGCAGTACTGGTAAGAGAAGAAAAAGGTAAACAATCACCTATCTATTATGTAAGTAAAACTTTGCTAGATGCTGAGACTAGATATCCACATCTGGAAAAGTTAGCCTTAGCTTTAATAATGGCATCTAGAAAATTACGACCCTATTTTCAATGCCACCCAATCACCGTTGTGACCTCATATCCTTTAAGAAATATTCTGCATAAACAGGAATTGTCAGGAAGATTAGCAAAGTGGGCCATAGAATTAAGTGAGCATGAAATAATCTATCAGCCTAGGACTGCAATTAAGTCTCAAATACTAGCTGATTTTGTTGCTGACTTTAGTAATAACATTGTTCCTGAAGTTGAGAAAGAGTTACAAATTTTTAATGGTGCTAATCCAGGCCTCTGGACCCTATTCACCGATGGTTCCTCAAATATAAAAGGTGCCAACTTAGGTATAGTCTTAATATCACCCACGGGTGAAAAGACACGGCAAGCTATCAAGTGTTATCCTATAACTAACAATGAATCAGAGTACGAAGATGTTATTGCAGGGCTTGAACTCACACGGGAGCTTTCAATCGAGCAAATTATGATTAACAGCGACTCCCAACTGGTAGTAAATCAGATACATGGGACTTACATCGCTCGAGAAACTCGAATGCAACAATATCTTGAAAAAGCACGAGAGCTCGTAAGACAATTCAAAACGTGGAAAGTAATGCAAATACCTAGAGAGGAATATGCCGAAGCAGATGCAGTAGCTAACCTCGCAGCAGTCACAGAAGTAACAAACAAAGACAATGCAATTTTCGTCTAACTATTTCATTCAATGATCGACCAGGACATGAATGAGGTAACTTTCAACAACTTAACCTGGGACTGGAGAAACGAAATTCTTAATTTTTTGCAGAATGGCACCGTACCTGAAGACAGGAAAGCAGCTCAAGCACTTCGCCGCAAAGATGCACGGTATTGCCTTATTCGCAACACGCTTTATCGCAAGATGTTCGGAGGACCCCTAGATAAATCGCTCGGACCTAACCAAATGAAATTTTTGGTGATAGAAGTCCACGAAGAACACTGTAGAAATCACTCAGGGGTGAGATCCTTAGTGAAAACCCTAATCAGAGCTGGATACTATTGGACTAATATGGAAGAAGCCAAAAACTTCGTATCCAAATGTGACAGGTGCCAAAGGTTTGCCAACAACATGCATCGACCATCGGAATTATTGCATCCAATAATATCCCCATGGCCTTTTATGGAATGGGGTATGGACATAGTGACCTCTTCCCACAGCTAAAGGACAGGTACGATTTTTGCTAATGCTAACCGACTATTTTACAAAATAGGTAGAGGCGGAAGCGTTCAAATAATTGCGAAAAAAGGAAGTTAAATGTTTCTTATGGAGAAACATAATATGCCGCTTTGGAATACCAATGGAGATCGTGTGCGACAATGGCCAAAAATTCATAGGCTCACAAATGACAGAATTCTTCGAAAGCTGGAAAATCAAACGGATCACTTCAACACCTTACCACCCCGTGGCTAATGGTCAGGCTGGGTCAACAAATAAGGTCATCATCAACAACTTAAAGAAGCGGTTGGACAAAGCCAAAGAAAACTGGACTGATGAGTTACCAGCGCTATTATGGGCATACAGAACAACCTCAAAAATAGCCACGTGAGAAACCCTGTTCGCACTTGTTTATGGCTCAGAAGCCTTAATACCTATGGAGATTGGCAAACCAAGCATAAGGTTCTCAACAACCATGCAAGGAGAAAACGATGATGAATTGAGGACCAATCTGGACCTGCTCGAACCATGGAGAGAAGCAGCATTGATACGGATGGCAGCTCAAAAACAAATCATAGAGCGTTATTACAACCGTAAATCTCATCTTAGGTACTTCAAGATTGGGGACTTCGTCCTCAAAAAAGTTTTTCAATCAACAAAAGTAGCAGGCGCAGGAAAGCTAAATCCAAACTGGGAAGGACCTTACAAAATCCGAGATATAGCTGGGAAAGGCACCTATGAGTTGGAAGCTATGGACGGCGGAGTTCTACCAACAAGCTGGAACGCTATCCACCTAAAGAAGTATTACTTCTAAGGAAGGAATACCCACCGTCAGGTATCACACGTTCGATTTTATTTTTAACATTTAAAAATTTTACGAACTTTTTTAGATGATAGGCATAAATCTAACCCATCACCAGATGATGATATTATACCCGCAAAGACGCGAGAAAACACAATTACCGGTCTAGGGTTACACTTTTTGATGGACTTTTTAAAGGGTTAAGCAGTCATCATCTAAAAAACATATACCTTCGAGTCCGGAATTTTTTTCCTTTTCAGGAAAAGGACCTCAAGGAAGGAATAATCAAGTGCTCGAGATCTCATTCTTCAAAGCTCAAACACTTTGGGGACTATACAGTATGGAAGGCTAAGAAGAAGAAAAGAAGACTATCAGAAAGTCAAAAGCTCGAGGCTGAAGACCCATCTACCCAACGAAACAAGTGATACGAGCAGAATCGAAAGAGATCAAAAGAGTCATCCAAATATAAAGCCTAGTGCAAAAAGACAAAACCTTCGAACATATTCAGGTTGAAAGGCAAAATATTAGTCACGAGAAAGAAATGTACATCTTTATACTTATTCAAAGCTGTTATAACAAAACAGTAGGGGTAAAAGTTCATCATCAATGTACTCATTCAAAAAACTGTTATCAATAAAATAGTTATGGATGAAAGATCAAAATCCTTGTATTTGTTCAGAAAACTGTTATCAAATAAAAACAGTTACGAATAAGAAAACATTTCCCTTGTACTTATTAAAAAACTATTTTCGAATACATTTACGGGTAAAAATCCCAATCTTTATAAAAACTGTTACTAGTAAAAAATAGTTGTTCCCTTGTATTAATATCAAAAAACTGTTGCCTATGAAAAACAGTTACGAAATACAAGAGTATATCAATTCTGTTAAACATAAACAGTTGCAATACGAGTTTTAGACGATAATCAAACACATGTAAAATGTCATGGAAGTCCAAGCAAAAAATTTCCTTGGAAACATTCTTAAACATGTGTAAAACTTCTATCACTCTATTGCATTATCATGAAGTTGAGACGTCTTCTTCATTTCAATTATAAAGGGGCCCTCTTCCATAAATTATTCCTACTACAAAAAGGCACACATTTAATATGACACCGTGCCTATTACAAAAAGGTACGAGAAATCTAAAGCATTCTACATGCAAAACTCAGAGGTAAAACTAAAACCTCAAAAAATGAAGCATGCAAAAGACTTAAAGAGTAAAACTCAACAAAAGTCATATTAGCATTAATATATTAAAATGGCTAAGCAAAAATCTAAGTATTAACTTATACTTAGCCGTATGGAATTTTTATATATACATTGAGGTGCCCCTAAGTTGACATTTGGGGATTTTAATGAAATACAAATTTATCCTCGATGGGACTGGGGGAACCACCAATTGAGACAAAAAAAAAAAAAAATAAAAGAAAAGAAAAGAGGGGTGAACCAACTAAACTTCTTCAAGAGGGGGGTTGACTTCACTGGCAGAAGGAACGGGAGCAACTAGGGATGAAGAGGCATGAGTGGCTGGAGTCTCACCATCAGGTGAAGAAAGGTTATGACCCTGTTGAGCCTTCTCCATGGCTTCCTTGGTTTTAGCTATTTCAGTACTAATGTCGAAACCCTCTTGACTCATTTTTCGTCAATGTGTCAAGGCGAGAATTCCTGTATACCCAGCTCACATCGAAAACAACCACCTCTTCAAGATCTTCATAATCCCTTGCCCATACTTGAAGCTCAGCTCTCAATCCGTCCTTCTCCGCTTCCGCAGCTTCATGGGCGGCCCTTAATGGCACAATCGACTCCTCTAGAATTTGAGCTTTATCTAAAGCCTTACGAAGGTCCTCTGAGTACGAGTGAGTGATTGCACGAGCTCGACTGAGTATTCCTCCTTCTGCCCCTACTAGTTTTTTAAGTCTCTAATTTCCTCTAAGGCGCGGGACAGCTGCTCAGCAAATGAGGACTCCAGAGCACTCTTGTCTTTATCAGCCTGACTGGAAGAAGCCTTCTCCACTGCCAGTTCTGCTGCCATGAGCCTCATCTGCCACTTCAAGGTACTCCTTTCCTCTTCTAAGGCATCCAAGTCAATCCTTAGGCTATCATACTGTGCTTTCCAATTATCAGCATCGGCCTGCAACTCTTTTGTCTCCTGGTCCGTCTTTGAGATCCTCTTCATGAGCTCCATGCCTATAAGATTAATCTACAAGAAATAAAACCAATCAGATATGGTAAATTTCATGTACGAAAATGAAAGAGGAGAACCTGCATCATACTCCAAAGAGGTATGCACAACTTCATTGGCCCATGTAAGAGCACTGTGGCTGGATAGCTTGGCTTTCTCAGTGGGACCAATCAAAGGCTTGAGCCACACTTCGGGCACACCCGTTTTCTTGAAAAGATTCCCCTCAGCTGGAACCTCTATTACTACCTGCCTCATTTGTTTGCTGGAAGACCCTACTTCCCTAACAGAAGGCATGGAAGCAGGCAGAGATGAAACAACAACAGGCACGGAGGGTTGAGGAGCTGAAGAAGCCATGGGCAAAGCAGCAGGCACGGAGAGATGAAGAGTTTAGGAAGTTACGGGCAAAGCAACAGCAGAAGCCGAAATAGCCAAAGGAGTAGATGAGACAACTTCTCTTAAAGAAGCAGGAAAGACAGCAACCAAAGGGACATCGTCAGGAGCAAGGACAAAAACTTCATGGAACAGACAATCCACATACTTATGAACGGGGGAATGTGAGACATCTTCAAGGATAGAAGGCTCAACCACAGACACAGAAGGAAAGGTCAAGGGTGTAAGCTCATTATCTGAAGCCACCCGCCTTCTCCGTGGCCTGTGTACTAAAGCACATTATTCTTCTTCTTCTTCTACGGAACGAGACTCAGCAATCTTCCTCTTCGAGGAAGATGAACAAACAATAATCTCTTAGGCCTGAGCGAAAGAAAACTTCGGGATAGATAAAGCAGACACCCCATGAGCAGAAAACCCTATCAAAAGGGAAAAAGTTAAGCGACAAAGAAAAGAAAAGACTCGACTAAGGAAAGAAGCAAGAACAAAAGCTTCACTTACCGTGGGTCTTTACATGCCAACCATACCTCCCAGAGAGGTACTTCTAAGATCTCTCTTCTAAAGGAGCAATTGGCAACAATTTTTCTACCCAATCACGGATACCAGAGACATTCTCAACAGTATCCATGATTGCTGAGAGAAGATGAAACAGATACGGTGTTAATAAAACATCTCAAGTCAAAACGGGGAAAAGTAAATAAATGTGAGCTAAAGCATACTCACGTGCGCGATTCCACTTCTCAGGGAAGGGAATATTTTCTTCACCCACTAAACCAACAATGGGTACAACAACATACTGGAGGTACCAACCCCTATCCTTATCATCTCCAGGGGTTACCAACACTCTTTTGCTTCTGGCAGTCAGAGTAAAAACCCCTTCACGAAATAAGGTAGGGGAATAGAGATGAATAAGATGGTTGAAAGTAAAAGGAACCGAGGCTAAAGAAGCCAAACTCCTAAGACATGCGACAACTCGCCACACAAGCAGACCAACTTATCCTAAGAAGATATTGAAAAAATGGCAGAATTCAGTTATGGCTGGGTCAATGTCGGAATGTAGACAGGGAAATCAGGCCTCCAAAAGCACTCCCTACGAACAAGGGAAATTTGACCCTCAGTTTTAAGAGTTGGATACACCCCTCCGACTCCTAGTCGGAGCAGAAAATGGAGTTAAAGTTTCAATATCTATTACTCCCTGAGGTTGGTTTGAAGAAGACATGCTTACAAAGGCAATAAGAAAGTTCTTTACAAAAGACAAAGTTAGAAAGTGTTTCGTGGAAGCAAAGAAAAGAAGAAAGGTATTTATACTTGATAAAAACCGTCAAACATGGGAAAAAAGAAAAATAATGATGAAAAGTCATAATTGAAGGTGTCACTTCGGGACTGACACGGCCGAAAAAAGCCCTAAAAGGTGCCGAGTAAATGCAGAACCAATCCGAAAAGGACACGTGGTATGAGCATTAAATGAAAGTGACGGCAAAGTATACAATGTTTCGAGGAAAAGCGGCGGCAAAGTATTCCCGCCATAAATGAATATCCACTTACCAAATATTAATCGATAAATATATGGTAAGTGGGGGGACTATCTGTATTGCTAAAAAAAGTTTCACACGTAAGCCAGCTTTTGACAACTCAGCCAGTTACGTGGACACAGGAGAACGCGACAACTGGATGTGATTCTTTGAAGAGGTACGGAACAAAGAGGCACGATTCAATAAACCCTCGAGCTTATCAGCCACGGGAAACTCAACCTGATCAAACCAGGGAAGAGTCACGGTCAAAATGAATCTAGACAAAGCTATGGGCAGATTCAAGAACCCACAATTGATTACTCGAATGTTATGTAACCGTACCCCAATTACCGTTATCCTTTGTAACGCCTCATTAATTTCATAATTAATCATATATGAGTAACAATAGCAAGAGTTGTACGTTATATCAAGGAATCTCTTATATAAGGAAGGGGAATACAGCTTGTAAAGGCATCTGATTCTAAAAATACAATCTACTTTGCTTTTCTATATTTCTGCAATATTGTCTATTATTCATTTTTCTCTATTTCCTTGATTATCAGTAATACGTTTTCATCTTAAAAATAGCTTTAGACAAAGGATATAATTCTTTGGTTAAACAGAGGTGACCCTAAGTTGTCATTTGGGGACTTTAAAGAGATCCAAATTTACCCCCGATGGGACTGAGGTAACCACCAATTGAGAAAAAGATAAAAAAAGGGGTGAGCCAACTAAACTTCTTCAGGAGGGGGGTTGACTTCACTGGCAGAAGGAGCGGGAGCAACTAGGGATGAAGAGGCACGAGCAACTGGTGTCTCACCATCAGGTGAAGAGAGGTTATGAACTTATTGAGCCTTCTCCATGGCTTCCTTAGTTTTAGCTATTTTAGCACTAAGGTCGAAACCCTCTTGACTCATTTTCGTCAATGTGTTAAGGCGAGAATTCATATACGCCCAGCTCACATCAACAACAACCACCTCTTCAAGATCTTCATAATCGCTTGCCCCATACTTGAAGCTCAGCTCTCAGTTCGTCATTCTCCGCTTTGGCAGCTTCATGGGCGGCCCTTAACGGTACAATCGACTCCTCCAGAGTTTGAACTTTATCTAAAGACTTACGAAGGTCCTCTTGAGTATGAGTGAGTGATTGCACAAGCTCGCCTGAGTATTCCTCCTTCTGCCCCAACAAGTTTTTCAAGTCTCTAATCTCCTCTGAGGCGCGGGACAACTGCTCAGCAAATGAGGACTCCAGAACACTCTTGTCTTTATCAGCCTGACTGGAAGAAGCTTTCTCTATTTCCAGTTCTGCCTCCATGAGCCTCATCTGCCGCTTCAAGGTACTCATTTCCTCTTCTAAGGCATCCAT
>ML437291.1:539-14441 GCA_005239525.1 Nicotiana knightiana
TTCAAACAATTACCTAAATATGCACTCTCTCTCGAGTAGATACATACTAAATAGGCACAACTAATTGATGGCCATTCAATTAACTACAATAAGAACGTAGTTGAACAAATAGAGAATAATCAATCAAAATATATTAATATTTCAAGAAATTCATCCCCAACGGGTTCTACCAAAACCCTAGATTAAAAACTTAGCTACTCATGTTTAAACGAAACAAAACTATAAGAAATTGCATAATTGAAATATAAAGTAAGAAATACTAGATTGTAGAAATCGATGTTCTTGCACTTCAAGGGAATTTTCTTCTTGTCTACTATTGATCCACGAAATTACTACCTTTAATTGTGTTTTAGGAGTCTATTTAAAGGTTTAGGTTGAACCCTAACCGTGTAGGAGACTTCTATTTCAATCGGGAAACATTTAACTCGTCAAACCCGGACTTGGGCGAAACTGGGGACCCCGGGCGTTTGGGCTCTAACGCCGCCCTAAAGATAGGGGGGGCCCTGGCGTTAGGGCCCTAACGCCTCCCTAACGCCAGGGGGTACCAGGCCTTATGGGGTAAACGCCCCCCTAACGCTAGGGGGTGCCAGGCTTTAGGGGGCAAACGCCCGGCTATCGCCCGGGCTTCTCCTTTTGCGAATTTTCCGACGTATTTGCATCCTTTTAGCTCCGTTTCCATATCCAATTCACCTACATATAAAATAAACTCCGCTAAGCACATAACAAGTGTTTTCATCATTAATGCGCATAAAATGTAAGGTATATCACATGTTAAACTATGCAATTTAGTCTCTCGCATCAAGACCCCACACTTAAACCTTTGCTCGTCCTCGAGCAANGGGGTGCCAGGCTTTAGGGGGCAAACGCCCGGCTATCGCCCGGGCTTCTCCTTTTGCGAATTTTCCGACGTATTTGCATCCTTTTAGCTCCGTTTCCATATCCAATTCACCTACATATAAAATAAACTCCGCTAAGCACATAACAAGTGTTTTCATCATTAATGCGCATAAAATGTAAGGTATATCACATGTTAAACTATGCAATTTAGTCTCGCATCACTTTCCCTTAGATGGAACTTGAAGAACTGTTCCCAGAGGAGCATCATCAAAAACAATGTCAACTCCGTTCACCAGAACACAGATATGATCCCTATCAGTTGTGAATAGGGATGCATAAAATTCTTTCATCGCATCCTCATAAACTTTGGGCGCACTCACATTGAAGAGATGGTCCCGCTTCTGAAACTCAACCATGGCAACAATTTCGCTCATCCTAGCCATCTCACAGATCTCTAGTGATGTTTTATACGTCAATACCACACAAGAGGGGGGGGTGATTTATGTGGTGTCTAATTTTTGAGTGCAGTCTCTATCGAAGAACCAGGTTCTTCTAGGTGTTCCAACTTCTACAGTTTGCGGAAATAATTGCATAAATAAAAGAACACAATAATTTTACGTGGAAAACACCTGGATCAAAAGGTAAAAAAACCACGACCTACTTCCCAGTAGGATTTTCCCAAACTCTTCACTATGTCAATGAGCCAAACAACATTTATAAAATAAACTCTTTTGTAAACCTAAGGACTAACTCTAATCCCCTTGTGGCAAACTAGCCTCTAGCTAATTGCGACAAACTTTAAGTTAACTCTAACTTGAACACTGTGTACCTATTACAATTTCTTTTAGATAAAGCTGAAAGATACAATTTGTAATCACCTACTACAAACTAGACTCAAAGGATAACAGATGGAATTGGTTCTTCGAGCTGATTCAAGTAGCTTTTGAGTTGCACAGGGATTCTTCACATGAACTGCTTGCAAAATAGCTTTGGTAATTTTTCTTTCAATTCTTGTTTCACTTCTATGTATGTGCACAACTATTCAGCGGGAATGCTTTGACAATTTATAGGATCAGTAGTTGAGACGTTGAATTAGAAATCTGATGCAACTCTTCCTTGGTGGAAAAGTTTGAGTTTATCTCAACTTCCTTGATCTTCCTTTATCTTGATTCCGTCCTAACTGAATATGAAGTCCATCTCCCTATTAATTTTCAATCTTTTCGCTTAGGAGATAACCCCTTAATTCAAAGATGATATTTATCTCCTGCGTATGAACTCTTCTCGTGCCATCTAGTCTGCTTGTCTACGTTTTCCCTAATGGACCTGGTTCAACTATGAGTACATTTTTCATTCTTCAAAACCATTCAGTGACTTGATTCAACAAATTCCCCCTTTTTGATGATGACAATCTCTGTTCTTAAACTCGTAGACACTTCAATCCAACATAGACATTTTTATAGTATTAATCATTTATCATGGAGAACTAGGTTCATTAGGTTGTAAACATCACAATTTTTGTAAAGCACATCTTCCCCCTTTTGGCATCATCGAAAAGTTGCAAAATAATAAACTTAAAAAACATTAATAATTACTCATGGCCATTGAGGCAACTGCAGGTGCAAGTCATGAATTAATCATCAAAAGAAACCAAAAAATGTGAGCTATTTAAGAAACCGAGATAAATTTAAGAACATAATAGCAAAATTCATTGATTTGATAATTGTTCAGGCACCATACACAAAAAGAAATAAAAACTGTCACAACCATGAGCAAAACAGAACAAAATTAGACAAAACAATCCCAAACTGGGTCATAGAGGGGTTTTTGGAGGCACTGGACACCTAAAGCTGGGAAAGGGTAGAGGTTGGGTTCTTTTCTTGAAGAAGGGAGAGAATTTGTTGCAGTACACACTCTTTCTTCTCCTTTCCTTAGCTAATTCATCCTTGAGAGCACCCCGCTCAGCTTGAACCTCTGTAAGGCGAGTCTTCAAATGAAGGATCTTAGCATCCTTGACCTCACCTTCATGCACAAGCATCCTGACCTTGCTATTTACAGGCATTTTTCTAGATGAACCAGGTTCATCCTCGGGGATATTAACAATGTAGTCACATGTCAGTAGCGTGTTCTTCCCAAAGTGGTCCTTAGCAGTCGCCATTTCAGCCTTCTTCACTGGTACCTTGAAATGAGCAAGCACAACAGTTAGGATGAACCCATACGATATAACATGTGCCTTGGATCCATTCACAACCCTGACCAGGAGTTGAATGATGAAAGCAGGCCAATTTATTTGTTTACTACTGTAGAGGCATTCCATGAGGGTGAGATCCATGTAGCTTGCAATGTGCCTTCGCTCTTGTCTGGGCAGTAGGAACTTGATCACAAACTCAAAGATCAGTTTGTATTGTGGCCTCATCTCATTTTTAAACACTGCCCTGGGCTCCATCTCTTGCTCAGTCTCACTGAAAAATATTATGATTTGAAGAGCTGAAGGCAGTCCATCCAAACTTGGCCACCTTTGCCTGGTGTAGTCATCATACCCCTCAGAAGGGATATTCAGTATGTCCCCCAATTCTTTTTCATCAAAAGAGATCTCGACTCCCTGTACCCTAGTAGAAACCCTTCCATCTTTAACCTCTGAATTAGCCATAAACTCCACTAGCTCATTTCTTTCCATCCTGCCGTCAAGATGAAGGACCAGGTCCTTCCAACCCTGCACATCCAAAGTTTCCAACAGAAAAATCATTCCAGACTCTTCAAGGTCCCTAAAAAGCTTCCCTTTCAGAATAGTACGCTTCCCAAACTTTGTGAGTTTGTCTGTCTCCTCATCGGACACTTATGCTTCCTCTCCACTCCACTTAGCATCATCATTGAATTTTACTTTCTTTGATTTAGACCTGGTTCTCTTGGTAACTGTTGAAGGTTTGGCAGACACAAAAGCTGACTTCTTGGAAGAAGTCTTGGCCTTCTTGGGCTTTGGTGTCTCAACCTCAACCTGTTCCGGTTGTTCCTCTTGATGGACCGGGTCCATCTCATCATCATCAACCTAAACTGCCTCAACAGGCTCGCCAACCTTTTCCTTTCCCTTAGCAACTTTATTTTTCTTGCTCTCCCTCAGAGCTTTCTCCATATCTTCTTCACTCTTCCTGAAAACACTTCTAGTAGTGTGACTCTTAGGAGCAGGAGCATCAGGAGTTAAAGAAGCCTTTCTTTTCTTGGTTGGTACTGGAGTATCAACTTTCTTGGTTTTGGGGATTGTCTTCTTCTTGGGTTTGTAGATTTCCCCCAACTTTCTCATCAAGTTAGCCAAAGTTTCTTCAATAGATGAACCAGGTTCATCAACGGCATGCTGTAGATTTTCCAATCCTGATGCTGCTTCTCCAGAGTTGCTTCCCCCTAATTCCTTGACACCCTCATCAGAAATCACAGTAGCGGGGCCACAAATTGCCAGTGTGACACCTTCCTTCCCAATTCCCCTTTCAGAACTCCCTTCCCCCTCTCTCAATTTCTTTATTTTTACCAACAATCCTTCCCTATCAAGTATTTCTACGTCTACTACAAACCCAATTAATATAAACCTATTTTCAACTACTTCTGGATCAGACCGAGTTTCAGAGGTTACCTGTTCAGTATCGGATGAACCAGTTGCCTCTTCCTCATTTGCAGATTTGAAAGACTCACTTGAATTTTCAGAATCTTGGGCTTGGCTTGCCTGAAGTTTTCACTCAATTTCCTAGCGAGAGAGCCAGAGGCAACTGCTTTCCTGGCTAGCATTTTTACTCGACGTTTTCTGGGTACTAGAGTAGGGCTTTGTGTAACGGCTGGTACTGTTTGGGGTGAAGGAGTGGGTTCAGGAATGGGTTCTGGAACTGGAGTGTTTTGAGGGGTGGAAGAGCTTGATGGAGATTGTGTGGAGGAGCTGTGTTGCGATGGATAATTTGACCTAGTATCTTCAATAGCGATACTTTTTTCAGGGGTGGTTGATGAAGATGTAGCAGGAGGTGGTGTGGAAGACATGCTTATGAAGCTTTTAGAAGGTAAGGGGCTGTGATCGCTTTGGTTGAAAGGAATGATGAACTTGGTTTGACGGTTATGCTTTTTGAAGAAGAGAGAGTGAGATATTAGAGAGGTAATGATGGAATTTTAATGATGTGGTTAATAAATGTGCAACAAGCTTAATTCTTGGTCAAGTGGGGGTCTAATCGGTGCAGGAGTGTCAGTGGATTTGACGGTTATGACCTAATTAAGCTTCGATCGGACTCTTCGGAACGGGTTCATTTTGAGATAAGGACTGCCAGTTTGAAATAGGCCACATATAGATAGAGTCCTGCTCATGTGTGACTATAGTTATTTCAATAAGTGTATAATGATGAGCACGTACCTTGTCAGTCAGATGAATCAGCCACGATGAACCCGGTTCATCGTGTTAGAGTCTCTTGTTTTGGCCTCAATTAGCAAAAATAAAAAACATCATTAGCAACCAAAGATCATATTAACACATGGCAAGAGAGTATGGCATTTAAGAGATGAAACTGAGCAATGATTAATCTGGTTAGTTACATATTCAGTGATTCTAGCCAATTTTTTTTTTAATTATTTTTTTCATTTTTGTTTTGAACTGGTTCAATTAGGTGATCTTAATAATCCCTAATTCTAGCATGTTTCTCTCAAAATTCTCCCTACTTAGTGCTTTAGTAAAGATATCAGCAATTTGTTTGTCAGTAGCACAAAATTCGATTGAGATTATTCCTTTCTCATAGTTATCTCTTAGGAAATGGTGTCTGGCCTCTATGTGCTTAGTTCTCTTATGATGAACCAGGTTTTTCTTCATACTAATAGCACTAGTGTTATCACAGAAAATAGGAATTCATCCAACCTCTATACCAAAATCCATGAGTTTTTTCTTAATCCACAACAACTGAGCACAACATGACGCTGCAACCACGTACTCAGCCTCAGCAGTAGACAAGACTACTGAGTTCTGTTTTTTGGTGGCCCAAGACACAAGGCAAGAGCCAAAGAAATGTGCCATGCCTGAAGTACTTTTCCTGTCAACCAGGAAACCTGCATAATCTGCATCAGCATATCCTACAAGGTCGAAATTACTACCTTTAGGATACCAAAGGCATAGGTTAGTGGTGCCTTTCAAATATCTCAGAATTCTCTTCACTGCAGTTAGATGTGACTCCTTTGGATTTTCTTGAAATCTATCACAAAGCCCTACACTGAACACAATGTCAGGTATGTTGGCAGTGAGATACAATAAAGACCCAATCATCCCTCTGTATAACTTTTGATCAACGGATGAACCAGGTTCATCCGCATCTAATTTTGTGGCTGTTGCAATGGGGGTGTCTATTTCTTTTGAGTCTTCCATTTTAAATCTTTTGATCAATTCTTTCACATAGTTTTGCTTGTGGATCATTATTCCATTTGATTTTTGCTTAATTTGCAAGCCTAAAAAGAAATTTAGCTCACCCATCATACTCATCTCAAACTCACTCCCCATAAGTTTAGCAAATTTCTTACTCAATTTTTCAGAAGTTGTCCCAAATATTATGTCATCTACAATATATTTGTACTACCAGGAGATCCTTACCTTTTTCCTTTAAGAACAAGGTGCTATCAATTTTACCTCGTTTGTAGTCATGTTCTAGAAGGAATTTAGATAGCCGCTCATACCATGCTCTTGGTGCTTGCTTGAGTCCATACAAGACCTTGTCAAGTTTATAACATGGTCAGGTGTCTCCTTGCTTTCAAATCCTGGAGGCTGCTTTACAAATACTTCTTCCTTTAGGTAGCCATTGAGGAAAGCACTCTTTACATCCATCTGGTGGAGAGTGAATTCCATGTGGGCAACAAATGTTATAAGAAGCCTGATAGCCTCCAGTCTTGCCACAGGAGAAAAGGTCTCATCATAGTCAATTCCCTATTCTTGGCTATATCCTTGGACAACCAGTCTAGCCTTTTTTCTTGTAACTGTTCCATCTTCCTCGAGTTTATTCCTGAAGACCCACTTTGTGTCAATCATTGATCTATCTAGTGGTCTAGGTACCAGATGCCAAACTTGACTTCTTTCAAATCGATTTAGCTTTTCTTGCATGGAATTTACCCAGTCAGCATCCTGTTGGGCATCAACAACATTCTTTGGTTCGATCAATGATAGAAAGGCATCAAACACACACAAATTTTTCAATGAGGATCTGGTTTTGATTCCAGATGTCAAGTCTGTTATGATGTTCTCAAGGGGGTGAGAACTTTGATATCTGTGTGGTTTGAGCACCAATTGTTCACGATTTGATGATCCCATGGTGTCTTGTTATTGTGGAACAGGATCAGGGCCAAGTTCCAATGAAGTTTGCTGTCGAGTTCCCCATGTCATGTTGCTTGGGGTAGTTAGACCTGGTCCATCACCTGTTCCATCATCCATATTTGCTCCAGTTCGATCACTGCTTCTGACCAGTCCAAGCTCCTCATATTCTGGTTCCTGTCTCTCAAAGAGAATGTTAGTTTCATCAAAAATAACATGCACATTCTCTTATACACACATAGTTCTTTTATTATATACTTTATAAGCTTTAATATGTGATGAATATCCCAATAATACTCCTTCATCACTTCTGAGATCAAATTTACCTAGGGAGTCTTTGCCGTTGTTGTGCACAAAACACTTGTATCCAAAATCCCTAAGGTGGGATATGTTGGGATTTCTCCTTTTGAGTAATTCATAAGGAGTTTTCACTACCAGTGGTCTGGTCATGCATCTATTTATTATGTATCATGCAGTGTTTATTGCTTTTGCCCAGAAGCTATGGGGTAGTTTGCTAGAAAGAAACATGGTTCTAGCCATATCTTCAAGGGTTCTGTTCTTTCTTTCAACAACCCCATTTTTCTGTGGGGTTCTAGGGGAAAAGAAGTTGTGATTTATGCCATGTTCATCACAGAATTCAGCAAACTTTGCATTTTCAAATTCAGTGTCATGATCAGATCTTATTGATGCAAGTTGATTTCCTAACTGTTTTGAGTTTTTCTAACAAATAAAGTAAACATATCAAATGCTTCATCTTTAGATGTCATAAACAAGGTCCAGGTGAACCTAGAGTAGTCATCAACTAGCACCATTACATATTTCTTACCACCTCTGCTCAAAGTTCTCATAGGACCACATAGATCCATATGAACCAGTTCCAACGTCCTGGTTGTACTGACCATTTTCTTGCTTTTGAATGAGGATATTACCTACTTCCCCCTTGCACATGCCTCACAAAATTTGTCTTCCTTGAACTTAATGTTAGGAAGCCCTACCACTAAGTCCTTGGAGACTAATTTGTTAAGCTGATTTAGACTTGCATGACCAAGTCTTTTGTGCCAAAGGAGGGGATCACTGTCCAACACACTTAAACAGGTGAGTTCATTTTGTGATAGCGTGGACATGTATATGACATAAATTTTATTCACTCTTTTTCTATGCAAGACAATTTTGTCAGTAAGAAGATTAATCACAAAACATTTTGTGGAAGTGAATGCAACCAGGTTACCTCTGTCACACAGTTGTGACACAGTGATCAGGCTATATTTCAAGCCATCTATTAAGTACACATTCTCAATAGAACGTGTGTCATACTTACCTATCTTACCAAACCCAATAATTTCACCTTACTTTCCATTTCCAAAGGAGATATTTCCTCTTTTGAGGTTTTCAAGTGAAAGCAATTGTTCCTTGTTCCCTGTCATATGTTTTGAGCAACCGCTATCCAAGTACGAAATTTGGCTGCTTCCTCTCATTTGAACCTGCAAAAGGAAATAAAGAGTTAGTCTTGGGGACCCAAACTAGTTTGGGTCCTTTTTTATGAGAGAAAGGATGAATCAAGCTTTTTCTAGCCCAATTTGGTAACCAGTTTTTCTTTCGAACAAAACTTTCATTTCTTCGACTAGCCTGCTCTTTTGCAGTGCATTCAGTTTTGTAGTGACCAGTCTTACCACAGTGGGTATAGATTTTATTCTCAGCAAGAGTGAGATACTTGCTTTTGGGATCCCATTTGGGAATTTGACTCCCAAACCCAAGGCCTCTTCTGTTGCTACTATGATTTTCTTGAAGCCAGGTCAAGGCATCAGAGGATTTATTCCATTTGCAGGTTCGATCTAATTCATGTTTGACTGATACGTGACTAGAATCCATAGTTTTAAGAATTATGCACCTTACATTTTATGTGCTTTTGTGATAAAAATACACGTCATATGTGCATAATGGAGTCTATTTCATGTGTAGGTGAATTGGAGATGGAAGCTGAGCTAAATAAGTGCATAAACATAAAAAATACGCTCAAGAGTCGAAAAGGAGTGAACCGGGCCATAGCCGGGCATTTTGGCCCTAAAGCCTGGCCTGCCCAGGCTTTAGTGGGGCGTTTGGGGCTTAAAGCCTGGCCTACCCAGGCTATAGCTGAGCGTTTGGGGCTTAACGCCTGGGGTCCTTGGTCCGGTAAATTTCGAGTTTTGAAGGTTTTAAGTGTTTCCCGATTTGAATAGAAGTCTCCTACACGTTTAGTGTTTGTCCCAAACATATAAATAGACCCAAAAACACAACTTCGAGGGGAGGATACCATTTTTGGAGAGAATATACACACAAGATCATCAGGAAACAAAGGATTATCAGTTTTCTTCATCTTTTTCTAGTATTTTCCATTTATGCAAGACTTATGCAATTGTTAGATTCTAGTATGAGTGGCTAAACACTCATTGTTCTGGGCTTGTGGTTTAGCCATGAATATTGTTATTCGACATTAACTTAACCTTGATTATAGTTCGCTCAATNAGGAAGAAGTCTACGAGAGCAATTATCGATTAATTAACAACCATGAGTGAATTATATAAAAGGGAGAGTTAATTAGAATGCAATACGAGTGGTGAATTGATCACAACCCTGGAATATTTGTCTCTACTGAATACACACAATAATATTCTGTCACTTGATCATTAGTTACTTCATAGAATCTTAGTATAAATTCGTTACATTCCTGGATTTTGTTTTGGCTCGATTAAGTAACAATTAGAGTGATTCAACAAGTAGTTTACGCAAGTCCCTGTGGGTTCGACATTCGATTTAACATTATATTACTTGCTACGACCACGTATACTTGCGTGTGTGTTTGGGACCAACAAGTTTTTGGCGCTGTTGCCGGGGATTTGAATATAGACTACTATTTAGTTACTTGCTTTAATTGTTTATTTTATTGAGTCTAACGTCACGTGATTTTTGCTCTAATCTCAGGAACTTCGAGTGAATGCGTAGGGTCAGAAGCCAGGATAGACTTGACGGCTTTGACCTCGAACTTGAGAGATTATTTCACAGGAGATTGTGAGAAGCAAGAGATACAGACAATATTCAAGACTTCATCCGATTTCCTGTGAACATGGCAGAGGAACAACACATGGCTGTTCAGGAGGTGGCAATGCCCAGTATTGCTAATGTCACCTCCAGCATCGTGAAGCCCAGAATCACTGGGCACTTTGAGCTGAAACAGAGCATGATCCAACTACTTCATGCAAACGGGCAGTTTTTGGGTCTTCCACACGAGGATCCACAGCAGCACATTCTGAAATTCTTGGAGATTAGTGATACTTACATCAATAACGGGGTCACGCCAGATTACGTGAGGCTCACGCTTTTGCCATTCTCTATATTGGGCGAAGCAAATCGATGGCTGAAGGCAGAACCAGCTAATTCCATCACAACATGGAACGATCTGGCGAGAAAATTTCTGGCAAGGTTCTTCCCTTCAGGAAAGACTGCAAAGATCAGGAGTGAGATAGTCTCCTTTAGACAGAAAACAGGTGAATCGTTATATTCAGCATGGGAAAGGTTCAAAGGGCTACTCAGAGACTGCCCTCATCACAATCAGACAAACGAGGTGTCAGTTCACACTTTCATTGAGGGGCTCCATCCGCAAACAAAAATTGTGGTAGATGCAGCAGCCGGTGGTCAGGTGTTGGAGAAGAATTATGATGAAATATTTTCATTATTGAATAAATTCTCCAAAAGCAATCCAGATTGGCAAGGTGAGATAGGGAGAAATATGGTTCAAAAGTCACCAGGGGTTCTTGAAATAGATGTTGTCTCAGCATTATCAGCTCAGATCTCTACATTGACTAACCAAGCCAATCAGATGAACCTGATCATTAACAAGCAACAGGCCCAACCAGTGCAACCAGCTCAACAAATTCAGGTATTTTGTGAAGTTTGTGGAGAGGGTCACATGAGCAATCTATGCCCAGCAAATCCAGAGTCTGTATATTTTGTGGGTAATGTAAATCGAGGCCAAACAAATCAGTATGGGGACACTTACAATCCCAACTGGAGGAACCACCCAAATTTCTCTTGGGGTGGTAATCAAGGCAATCAGAATCAATATCGGCCTCAAGTACCTCAACAACAATATAGACCACCTTAGGCTGAACAATCATCTAGCTTTGAGGAGATTATGAAGAGAATGATGAACAAACAACTTGATTTCAATCAGAAAATAATGGTTGATCCCCAGGCCCAAGAAGCAACAATGAGAAACTTGGAACTCAATTGGGGCAACTTGCCAGTTCCCAAAATGCCAGACCAGCAGGAGCTCTTCCTAGTGATACTGAGCCTAATCCTAAGGCTCAAGTCAATGCAATTACCTTGAGCAATGGAAGAATACTAGAAGAAGATCCAAAAACAAAGAAGAATACAGCTCATCCTGGAAGAGAATTAGTTCCCAAGCCAGTTGAGGGGAATGAGAAAGATGATAAAGTACCCGAGCCAGTAATTGAAACAAGGCCACCACCTCCGTTTCCACAAAGACTGCAGAGGCAAAAAGATGATGCTAAGTACAAGAAATTCCTAGATATGTTGAGCCAAGTGAGTGTGAATTTGCCTTTGGTGGAAATTTTGCAAGAAGTGCCTAAGTATGTGAGGTATCTTAGAGAAATTTTGGCAAATAAACAAAGACATGCAGAGTTCAAAACAGTTGCACTCACTGAAGAGTGTAGTGCCAGAGTTCAGAGTAAACTTTCTCCTAAGTTGAAGGATCCTGGGAGTTACGCAATTCCTTTGTCTCTTGGAAAACAAGAAGTTGGTAGAGCCCTGTGTGATTTAGGGGCTAGTATAAATTTGATGCCATCTTCTTTGTTCAAGAAACTCGGATTGGGGGTTCTTAGACCTACCACAATCACCTTACAGTTAGCAGATAGGTCGCTAATTATGCCGGAAGGAATTATTGAAGATGTGCTAGTTCGAGTGGGAAAGTTTATTCTTCCCGCTGATTTTATTGTTCTTGATTACGAAGCAGATGAGGAAGTGCCCATTATTTTGGGGAGACCATTCTTAGCTACTGGTGGAGAAATTATTGATGTGAGGGCAGGGAAGTTAAAAATGAGAGTTGACGATGAAGAGGTCACTTTTAATGTGTACAAAGCACTTAAACTCCCAAAGAATTATGAGGAACTATGCATGATTACTGTGGTCGACGTGAATGGGATAGAGCAGAGTCCTTATGTGAATGTCAGTGATCCAGAGGAGGTGGTGTTGCAAGCTAAGGCTGTAAAGATAACTGAGAAAAGAACCATAGATGAAAAAGGAGACCCGTTAAGAGCGTGCAAAAAGGCTAGGCATCATGGGAGAAAGAAGAATAGAAAGCGCCCAGCCTGAGCAGAGTAGCAGAGTCATGCCACGACGTTAAATAAGGCGCTTTTTGGGAGGCAATCCATCCTGTATATCTATTCTGTTGTTAAATTTTTTTTTAGCGTCGAGTTTTGTGTTGTTTTTATTTTGCAAAGTATGGGAAGTCGGAGTACCCAAAAGTTGAAGCTGAGGGGCATGTTTGAGCTTAAGTGTGGGGTCATCCCGACTCTAAAGATTGAGAATCATGTCCGAGCTAGACCCGAGAGGGTCTCAGGGAGTATTTCTCACTCGTGTCTTAATGTTTGTCTTTGTGATCATGCATCGAGGACTATGCATAACATAAGTGTGGGGTGGGGAAACTACTTTATGAGGTTATACTATATAAAATTATTGTTTTTTAGAAAAATCTCGGATTTTTTCCAACGATGGATCTGTTGGACAATTTTCTTGAGGGATAAAGTCCGATTTAAAAACACCAAAAAGATTTTTTATTTTTTATTATTTTTTCTTAGGATAGTTAGGTAGTATCCCCCTTGATTTTTCTTTGGACCACGGTTCTTTTCCAAGGGTGTAACTTGAACCGGGTGTTTATTTTTGTTTTTAGAGTAGTTAGGAAGAAGCTGAGTAACTTAGGAATACCCTATGACATGTTTGATGCCGGCATATCAGGTTGTGACATACATTATTCTTTCCCTTATATATGGTTTGACATGTGATGCCTGAGTAAAAATAAATAGCCTATTTTGTGACGCCTTAGCTCAGTTGTATGACTTGTATGCTACATAGTGCGATAGTGCGAGAGTTGAATAAAACCGTTGTGATTGAGTCATGTGCAATATGTGAGTGAGGTTCAGTGATTGCCTATGCTATCCTGTGTAGTCTAGAACTTGCCCCGAGTGTTAATCAAAGAAAAATTGTAGGTTATGCTAGTCTAGGTGATTACGTAGGAATTTTCTTGCTTGATCATGGATGTGCTTGTCACATGAAAATCAAAAATTTCCATTGCTAGACCTTTTGAGCCGTTTGACCTTTTATTTGGTACCCACATTACAAGCCGTACCCCTATTTTGTTCTTAAATTGAGATTTTTGCACCTTTTCCTCCTAAGGCACTTAGTCGCTAAAAGAAGTAAGGTGAGATATTGGGGAGTAATGTTTGAGTGGAGCCATGTAAGGGCCTGTTGGTGCACTAAAAGAAAACTNGAAGAAAGGTGAGATATTGGGAATTAACTTTTGAGCGGAGCCATGGAAAGACTTGTTAGTGCACTAAGAATTGTATTCAAAAGTCACTAGCCATTGAATCTTCATATATGAAGTGTGTTTAGGAATGAAAAAAATGATAGTAAAAGTATGTACAAAAAGATACACACCTCCAAATTTTTATTAATTTGTGCTAGTGAAAATATAGAAGTGCTTAATT
>ML437294.1:0-10000 GCA_005239525.1 Nicotiana knightiana
CTTTTTAACTTTTAGACTTCTGTGCTGGAGAAAGACCAACTATTGTCCTGAGGGCATGCAAGTATTATTATTGATAGAAAATTAGCACTTGTATGCTTTCAAGCTAACAGTGTCTCGGGTTCCTACTCACTTTTTGAGCTGACACCACGTGGAAAGTTAATAGAAGCATTTATATTTCAAGGTACGGGTTCCTCTCTTTCCGTAAGACCCATAAAATGCTGGTAGGGTCAGTGGTCGAATTTCTTTCTGATCCTTACTGAGATTACTTCTTGACCAACTTGCAAGCAGTTCTTTCACAGTTGTGAGCATCACCCCTTTGTGTTCCAAAGATGTTTGGGTAGAGGGTTCTATCGTAGTGTAGAAAAAGCTGTTGTTTCTTCGCAGTGTTCATCCCAGAGATAGCATCTGCTACATGCTTGATGCCTGTTTTCTGTAAATTTCTCTATCTCAGGCATGCATTTTGGGAGGCCAACCAAGTGAAGCAAGCAACTTTAGATGGGGCGTTTGTTTTTCAAATCCTTTTCCAGGGCCACTGAGTGTCTGTAGTGTAACACGAGTATCATAGTAGGAGTTGACTGAGAGAATTTACCATTCTTTTGACCTTTCCAGATTATGTTGTCCGATTTTTCAGGGAATTTTTTTTTGTTTCATCTAAGCTTTTTCAATGGTACGGTCATGTTGTTGAGCTCCCAGTCAAAGCAAGCTCTCGTGAAGCTAATTTTCCAATCTCTTGTATCATGACATTGAGCAACAGTTGAGTGTGTATTTGATGCAAAGGAGAAAGTTGTCTGCCATCTCCTAACTTGAAATGTATCCTTACGGAGAATTCAGCCCATAAGTTTTTTCTGGGCTCCAACTCTGTGGGAGTATCTAATTATGTTTGAACACCAGGGAATCCAAACTTTTCTGTATAATATTCCTCCAAAACGTGTGTTCTTCCATGTTCTATCTCCAAAGCCACTTGCAACATCAACTTCTGTCGTATACTCAAATTTCTGACCATGAGGCAACCACCTTTTTGCTTAATATGACAGTGTTCGATCTGATTAGATGGAATGATCTTCTTTCTTTGTTACCTTCCCGCCGGAAACTTCTCCTCAATTTTTCCAGTCTTTTTTCAACTGATGCAGGTATTGGAAAGAGTGACATATAAGATTTGGTAGTGAATCCGAAGAACTGTTGATAGGTACTAACCTCCCCCCTTTAGATAGATATTGTATTTTTCCATCGGACAGCTTCCTTTCCACTTGTTCAATAACTCTATTCCACACTTCAGTTGATTTATGGCTACACCCAAAGGCATACCCAAGTATGTTTTGGAGAGAGATCCTTAAATTTCGGACCGATATGTTTGCCAGTTCTTCCAAGTCCTGCCAAATATCCTTTGTAATCATAGCATATAAATAATTTTGGCCATATTAATGTAGAAAAAGTATTGCCTTCAGGTGTTCTAATTATGAACAATCAGCATCACATAAGATAAGAGTGTCATCAGCTTATAGAATGTGAGAGGTTTGGATTCCGCTTTGATTTCCTTCCCTACCTGAGATCCTTTGATCCGACACTTCTTTACTGTTCCCAGAAAGAGTGAATTGATCCCCTTTGCCTCAATCCCTTTGGGAAGAGAAGAGACCTTCAGTTTTTTTAATCAATTTACATACAGAATTTAACTGAAGAAACACGGAGATGGATTAAGTAATTCCTCCTGTTATGGTCAATCATTTTCTCAATGTTTAGCCTGCATAAATGTCCAGGATTGCCTTATCTCTTCCTCGTATGAGCACGCGCAGTAGCTATTAGAAGAATGTGAGTAATCTGCCTCCTTTTCCTCAACAATGAGTTTATAAAGAGAACCAGGTTAGACAATTTCAGAGAGTGATATTTGAAACTTTTTGTGCTAAACTTGTTTTTGTGAGAATGCACGGGAGAAAAATCTATTATCAACAATGATACAATAAGCCCTATATATCATACATATTCTACTCCTACTACATATGGGACTAGGACTATTTACACATAACTATCTCACTCCCCCTCAAGCCGGTGCATACAAATCATATGTACCGAGCTTGTTACATATGTAACTCATACGAGGACCGGTGAGGTACTTGGTGAAAATATCTGCAAGATGATCATTTGACATACAAGACCACTAGACTCCCCCTGAGCAACAAAACCAGGCGGTTACTGATAAATAAAAGTTGGTTGAAAGGTCGCCGGAAAAATCTTAAAATAGTGAGACTAAGCCGAATTCCAAACTACAAAATAGGTTTTAAAACACCACCAGAAAACATAAACTTTTTTTGGAAATTACTGTTCACATCGTGAAATCAATGTTCACGCGGGTAAAAGTGCACTGTTCACGCCGGAAAAAACAAAATAAAAGTTGTCCTGAAGTTTTATCAAAAAGTGGCCAGAATGGCTCATACGCGTCGGAAAAGTTATTGTAGCTCGCCGGAACCCTAGTTCTGGCGGCGTGTGGAGGCGCGTAAAGGACTTTCTGCCGGAGTAGCTCGCCGGAACCCTAGTTCTGGCGGCGTGTGGATGCGCGTAAGGGACTTTCTGCCGGAGTGATTGATTGGGGTTTTGTCCACTGACTTCTCCGAACAAGATGGTAGTGTTGGTTTTCGCACAACAATTACCGATGAGGAGATAACGCAAATTAACCGGAAAGACGCACGGTGACTGACTTTTCTGTTCTGATGGGACTGAAATTTCTGGGGTTTGGTCGCACAAGGGCTTTAGATCTGATGGTGGTACTGGTATGTACAATACTACTGTAGCAGTGATGAACACTGGGAACAAGACGAAGTTGCCGGAAAATTGCACGGCGATGAGATCTTTCTTCCCGGATGTCGCTGGAATGACGCATAACGATAATTTTCTCACTGAAGCTCTGATACCATGTGAGTATGCACGAGAGAAAAATCTATTTGTTAACAATGATATATAAAATACATATTCTACTCCTACTACATATGGGACTAGGACTATTTACTCATCACTATCTAACAGTTTTTATCATTGTCCTGATGCAATGGAGGAAAGACATTGAACTGTAAGGATCTCTCAAGTCTCAGCTATATTTGACCTTTCTGACATTTGAAAAGAGAGGCAGAGGAAATGAATTCGTTGCCTCCCAAGTTAGAGCCTTTGCTTCTTTCCTCTTACTGTTAATTTGGTTACTAGTTTACTTTTGCATTTGATTCTTTTCAGACCTGCTGTTGCCTAACATAACTGATGCTATCACTAGATGAAATGATGATTAAAATTTGTGATGCAGATATATAAAGAAGGTTCTATTTGGACTACTGCAATATCAGTTGCACTATCCAATTGTCGAGTTATGATAATCGTCACTGGAAGATGGTATTAATTCTTCTGCATTATTTCACATAGAAAACAAGATACTGGCACATGCTTAGACGTTTATTATCTACAAGTATATTTCATTAATGAGAAGGGGAGCCTTGGTGTAACCGGTAAAGTTGCTGCATGTGACCAGAAGGTCACGGGTTCGAGCCGTGGAAACAGCCTCTTGCAGAAATGCAGGGTAAGGTTGCGTACAATAGACCTTTTGTGGTCCGTCCCTTTCCCGGACCGCATAGCAGGAGCTTAGTGCACCAGGCTGCCTTTTATTTTATTTTATATTTCGTTAATGAGAAAGAGAGCCATATGTAGGTGGTATACAACAGAGGAAAACCTTATACAACTTGCTTGGTGTTTTACCACAAACTTTTGCCTATGCTTTATAGTTTCAAAAAGCTGGAGAGAGAGAAGGAAAATAACTGGATAATGTCTTCCTGTCTAGTATACTCAGATTAAAAATAAACAAACATATAGATTACATATTCACCCCTTGTAGTACAGTACCAAAGTTGGTTTCAGTCTTGCAGCAAGTGTGTTTCTGTTATAATTGAGTTTGATTTTGGGGTGGGGGTTAAGTTTATACAAGTCAAACAACAAAGCTCATGCTTCTTCACTAGCTCTAATTTTGATCTAATGCTGTAAAATTTTCTTTTCCCAGATAGCAGAAGAAGAATTAAATACTGAAAAAAGGGCAGGCCGGTGCACTAAGCTCCCGCTATGCGCAGGGTCTGGGTCTATTGTACGCAGAAGAGTTAAATACTAAATACAGTAATTATGCTGCTGGTTTAATCTCAACTTATAGTCTTGATCTTTGACAGAATTTACTGCTTACATTGATGTTTTGCTCTTTTATCATATAATTGAGGATTTGAATCCAGGATGAGGAGGAGAGTTATAACCAGTCTTTTAGCTTGGCGTGCCTAGTAAACAGTGTTTTTTTGCTCTACAGAAATAGTTTGGCCAGATAAGCATGTTAGGGATGAGATATTTTGCATCTTTGCACTGACAGACTTAGAAAACTCAAGGCAGTGAATTGACTTTTGATGTTTATCTTGGAGATGAATGGTAGAAGTTGGATCCTTTTCAAGACTATATTTGGTAGAAAGTTGGTGTGGGATGGCCCCAGGGCTCTGGTCTAGTAGCAAAAGCGCAATGCGTGATGTATGGATTAGGCGCACGTCATGAGTTCAAATCTCGACGTAGTTAAGAATCTGGTTCGAACCCGTGAACTCCTGGACACATGATAACAACTTTACCAATTACGTCAAGCTCCCTTTGGCCCGGGGATTTCTTGATTATAAAAAAAAAAAGGATGGTGTAAGATGGCTCTAACGGCAACCTACATTCATTCATTTTGTTGGGATGGGATTATTGTCAAAATTCCATCCAGGTGCACTTGCATCCACGTGGTGGTGAGTTAATCTTTGATGTAAGTCCCAGAAAATAGGTAACTTGACATTGTGACACTTGTTCATCCAGAAATACTAAGTCTTTTCTCAAAAAGTAGTAGTCTTTAACTAACTCAATTGCTTGCCCTACAAAGCACTAACTAACTGCAACCAACTCTTTTCCTCCTCACCTTTTAAAATGTCCCATTTCTCTTGTCTAATATCTTTCTTCTTTCAGACTTGTCTTTATGGTGGATTTTGAGTTGCAATTAGAATCTTGTTCTTTGAAAAAATTGGAGATTCCTGTGTTGCACTTTTAGGGGTTCTTGTCATGTTCTCCCCCTTCGATGCAGGGGTAAGTTCTGCGTACACATTACCCTCCCCAGACCCAATTAGTGAAATTTTACTGGGCCGTCGTTGTTGTTGTCATGTTCTCCACCAGTGCCTTTTCCTTTTCACATTGGTTGCTAATTGCTTCTGTCATTTCCATTCTTTTTCAACTGTTTATTTGCTTATTGCAATGACAAGTTTCATGCTACTTTGACATTGGATATTCTAATGGAATAGAATGTTTGGTCATTTCTTGGGTTTTCTTAAAGGAAATTGGTCTATGTTTGAATATTTGGGATTAAATTAGTGATTTTGGTTGCTCCAGGACTTTGGACTAGTGGTAAGAGTGTTTTGTGTGATGTACAGATTAGGCACACGTCATGCCTATTGGTAAGAGGGCGGTGCATGATGTGTGGTTTAGACGCACGTCACGAGTTCGAGTCTTGTTGCAGACAAAAAATAGTATTTAAGTGGACTATGGTAGACGGACGAACCTATTATTCACTGAGTTTTTAATAATGCGTCATTGGTCCTCAGGGACTCCTCGGTATCGAAAAATAATTTGATCATATAATGGTAAACCACAAATTCGACTGCAGTTTAACGGGAATGTAGTCTAGTTCTCTTCTAGTTTCTTTTCTTTTTTCAAGAAAATTTTCAATTTTAATAAAAAATCATTGAGTGAGTCTATGCCATGACATTAGTTGACTGGTTTTCTTGACACCATGTGAAAATTTTGACTCCGCCACTATACAACCCTAGAACATATTATAATCATTTTGTTTTACGTACTTGTGTGTAGTCGACTAATAACGCTAATCAACGGCCTTTTGATTTTTATATAGTTTGATTAGAAATTGAAAATAAGTTGAGAGAGGCCTTAGTACATAGGCGAGCGCAACTTACATTTATTAAGTTCGACTAAATCCAATATTTTTTATGCATACATAATAAATATGTGAAAATTCACCTAATGGAACCGGCTTCCCTTGAACCATTCTCAAGAAGAATAAGAAAGGATACGAGAGCGGGATTTTCTCTCCGACATGTATAAAGAAACATAGTGTCACTCCAACAAAGTAGATGCACGCACCAAGGCGTTTCGTGAACGAGCGAAGGTTATCGTTCAAGAAAGGCAATCAGTCATCGCAAATGGGATACATTAATCTTTTCTTATTCACTTGTGACGGTGACAGAGAGGTTTCTCTTTATCTACTTTTAAAGACACAAAATATTTGTAGAAGAATGTCCAAATTTTGTGATGTCATTTTCAAGAAGTGAAGCATGAAGTAGAAGTAGGCACAAAACATGAGTTGTAACTTTCAAGCTTTTTTTCTAAGTGATTGGATCTCACCTATCTTAGCCATAAAACAAGAATGGGTTGCACATGCTATCTACTTTGAACTTGTAGATATGGAAAGTGACCTATCACTCGAACAAAATCTCTAAAAAATTTCATTCCAAATTTCTTTCTCATTGGTGAAATTTCAAAGATTTCTTGGAGAATGTCCCACACCCTGACATGATTCACGTGCTATCTTAACATGTTCGTGTCAGGTTGTATCAGACAGATAATCTATTATCGAATTACGAATTTTATCGTGACTTATCTAAGTCAAGAAAAAAAGAGGAGTAAATGAAAGAACGGGGACATGGTCAGTACCGTGGCGGATGCAGTTCTTACACAACAAGTTCATTTGAACCCATTATTTTTTAAAATACGACATCTATAAATATGTAAATCCACTAAAATTTCAACACATAATATATGAACCTAAAATTTTATTAGTGAGTTAAGTGCGAACAAATATAACGATCAACCCTCATTAAATTTAAATTCTAAATCCACCTCTGAACGTGTTTGTAGTGCGTGGCAGGCTTTGAATTATTAGTGAGTTAAGTGCTACCAAATTTAAAGATCGTACCTCACTAAATTTAACCGTAGTGTGTCGCAGGCTTTGAATTATGCTACACAATAATTAATGCAAGAGGAATTGCTATTGACACCAAAAGTCTTCAAAAAAAAGGAAGACTTAAATTTTCCCCGCAAGCGTGCCCTTAAAAGCCATTTTCTTAGGATTTGTGGAGTTCGAACTTGCTTCTGTCCCTAGCTACTATCCTAAGCTAGTTTGTTTCCCACTTCTTTTGAGTTTTTTTTTGATATCTGTATTGGAATCCCAACTAATTCAGATTCACGCAGTGTAAGTAAGGCCCATTAAAAGATTAAGTAGCTCCCCACTAAGATTTCTTTTTGAGGGATTTTCAGAAACCACTATTGTTTAGTGGCTATTAACTTCCTATAGCTACTATATACATAATTACTTCCTATAGATACTATTCAGTTGTTACGGTAGTGTATTCCGGTGCTGTATTCATGAATACAACAGGCAAAAAGGCCTAAAATCAGGGCAGTCCAGCTGTACGCACATGTATTCACACGCATTTGCGCTGCTGCATTCATGAATACAACAGCAAAAAATGCCTAAAATCAGGGCAGTCTAGCTGTACGCAGATGTATTCACATATATTTACGCCATGTATTCATGAATACAACAGTAAAAAGTGCCTAAAATCAGCGCAACCCAACTGTACGCGCATGTATTCATATGTATTCGCGTCATGTATTAATGAATACAGTAACGACAATCACCTTAAAAATAAGTATGTACAACTATCTAAAAGAGAGAAAAAACATAAAATAGCGTATTTCATGCCTCAATGGTAGTATATACCATAAATACTTATTTTACTATAAAATATAAAAGAAAGCTATAGAAAATAATACTTAAAATAATTTTGGATTATAATAAATAGGGTGTATATCTTTACTATATGAGGTAAAATTTCCTTCTTCTTTTTTATTCCTAAGACTCAAACTCGAGATCTCTAGTTAAGAGTGAATGAATCAAATCCATCCCACCACAACCTTTGTGGCCAGTTGCTTTCAAACTCGTGGTATTAATAATTAATTTATTTATTTAATTCCTAAAGTAAATATCCTAGAACATCTCACTTTCAATTCAATATTTCAATTTTGAACATGATTCATAAATAGCAAAAGGAAAAGAATTTAAATGTCATTTTAACTTTTTTATGGTAAATTTATTTTGCTTTTGAACTGTCATATCTAATTATATTTAACAATATTAGGCTAAATGTAGAAAGGGGGGAGAACTAATTCATTTACAACGTAACGTGAAGATAAAAACGTGTTATCGTCAAAAAAAAAAAAAAAAAAAAAGAATTTTGTATTTGATCTTTGTTTTTTTTTTCTGCTGCACAAATGTGTCTGATAATTTGAATGTCATTTTCATCACTCAATTAGTATTATATCCTCCTTTGGATTTTAAACTAGCTAGGATTTTTGTTATATGTGATAATGTGAAGGGGATTTTTAACACAAAGGTAAATATTATCGTCGTGTATAATTAGGAGGACGCATGTTCAAGTTGCAAGAAATCGTTCTTTGCAAAAAGACAGAGTAGTCCGAATCTTTTTCGAACCTCACCTATAGTATAATCTTAGTGTATCGGACTGCCTTTACGAGTTTTTGTTATATATTATCAAATCTTTTGTTTAATGGTAATTCTTCATCGATAAGCTAATTACTATAAGATGTACTAATTACATTAAGCATTTTTAGTGGACAAATCGTGGCAAATTACATTATTTCTTAACATTGTTGATTAACACTATGAAAATGCAAGTGCATATAAAATACAAGAAGTCCCTTTCTGAAGTCTTGATTATGATAATCACAACCCCCCCTCCAAATGAAAAAATTAGCAATGAAAATACAATTTACTAAATCATAGCAGTTCAGAATTTCAATCGTCTAATTTATTTTTATTTTTTTAACTTTATGGGCATATTTCTATATTATATTATATTATAATCCAAGAACATGAGGTTACATGAACCTGAATGACAATGACCTCCAAAATTAGACTAAATCCAACAATAATTATATCACATTATATTAATCAGACACCACTTCTCATATATAGGAATATAAGTAGCCAAGCTAATCATTTGTAACGTTTACTCATCACTGATCGCGAGAATCGTTCTTTCGATTCAGTAGAGCGAGAATCCCCGCCTATTCTTCGGGAGAAATTCAAAAATAGCCAGATTTACAAGTGATCATTCAAAAATAGTCACAGTTTTAAAAGTAATCGAAATTTAGCCACTTTTCATGTAAAGACAAATTTGAACGAAAACACTGTTCAGAATTCGGAAAAATACTCCAGCATAAGTATACTGGTCCAGCACAATATGCTGGAAGTTCATACACAGGTGTTCGAATCTCCAGTATATTATGCTGGAACTTTCTGCGTGTTGGAGTTCCAGTATAATATGTTGGAAGTTCATACACAAGTGCACCGAACTCCAGTATATTATGCTGGACCGGTCTCTGTTGCAACAAAATAGTGGCTATTTTCCAATGACTTGACAAACGCTGACTATTTTTGAATGACCAGTCCGAAAACTAGCTAGCCTGTGTTATTTTTACCTATTCTTCTAAGAAATAATAAAGACATTGTTACACCAATAGCCGACCAGATTCATTGGTTCTTTTATATACATATTTATTATACATGAATTATATATATCTATATCTATATTAAAAGCACGAAGGCCCTTATTGAATTGTCGTTCGCCTTTTTAATCCTTTAAGAGTATATTTATATTGGACAAAATAGTAATTTTAGTTATTTTCCTAATATGTAGGTATAGTCATTAATTATTTTTTTAATATTTAGGGACAATCATTTAATTAATAGCCTAATATTTAGGATTTTGATATGAAAAATCATATAATTATCTTTGGTTGTAAAATTTTTTGTTTGAGAGTCTTGACTCTTGACGAGCTTGTTCTTTGTTCTTTTTTTTTTTTTTTTTTTTTTTTTTTG
>ML437294.1:10075-26232 GCA_005239525.1 Nicotiana knightiana
TTTTTTTTTTTTTTTTTTTTTTTTTTAGGTTTAGTATTGTTTATTTTCTTTTTCTTTTTCTTTTTCAGAACTCCTTTTCTTTGTATAATTTATGTAATTTGATTATACAATGAGCTACAACAATTTATTATTTCTCTAATCTGTTGGAAAAATTAATATAATATTTATTATTAATTAAAAAATAAATAAATTGCAATTTATTCTTAAAAACAATTATTATTTTCTATCAATTTGTTAATCTTGTTTGAGTCTTCTAAAATGAACAAGTGAATAACTTTTCAAAAAAAAAAAAAATTCTTAAGTTTTGAAGTATTATATGTGACTGCTGAAAATGAAAAGAAGCATGATAACTTATGAATCTAAAGCGATTGAAATTAAAATTAAAATAAATTTTTAGTTAAATATATTGACCGATGATTGAGAACTTGTGTGAAGATTCATCATTTTAGGAAAAATTAACTTTTGTTTTATCACTCAAACATAATATTTTAATATATTATTTTAATATTTTTTTCTTATTGAGATAGTATACACGCGCAAAGCGCGTATCATAACCACTCCGAGCTACTATGCCTCTCAATCAGCTGGGACCAATGCCAAAATCTGCACAAGAAGTGCAAAGTGTAGTATGAGTAAAATCGACCCCATATACTCTGTAAGTACCGAGCCTAACCTCGACGAAGTAGTGACGAGGCTAAGGTGGATCACTCACACTACAACCTATACGCAATATATATAATAAACACAGAAAAGGAAGTACAAAATGAAATAAAGCAGTCAATTGAAATAATAGTTACAACTTCAGGAAGTAAGCCAACAACGTTCAGAACTACCAATCCCTAAGTTCAAAAGAAAGTACCGTAAAACTGACACAATCAGGGGAAATAAAATCACATAGGTTGTTATGGCGCGTAACCCGATCCCACTGTACATCGCATAATCCTTCCTTATTTTCTCGTAACAACATTAAACAATGAATATATATATATATATATATATATATATATATATATATATATATATATATATATGTGTGTGTGTGTGTGTGTGTGTGTGTGTGTATGTGTGTGTGTGTGTGTGTGTGTGTGTGTGTGTGTATTATCAGAATCATAATTCACCCTTATTTCACCAAAATAATCCACCTTTATTACATGTAACGACCTGACCTGTCGTTTTGGGCTCTAGCACGTCGTTCAGCAGTTTGAGGCCATGAGCAGCTTCACTTCAGGTATTATGACTTGTACGCCTGGTCGGAATTGAATTTTGGAAAGTTCGGAGTTGATTTGGGAAGAAAATTCTCATTTCGAAAGTTTTAAGTTGGAAGAATCGACTAAGGTTGGATCCTTTAGTAAACGAACTCGCAATCGGGATTTGAAGGTTCCAGCAGGTTCGTATAATGATTTTGGACTTGACCGTATGTTCGGATCGAGTTTTGGATGATCCGTGAGTGTTTCAACGTCTATTGTGGAAGTTGGCATTTTGGAAGAAATTCATGAATTTGGGTTGAAGTGCATTTCAGTGTTATCGATGTCCGTTTGGGATTCCAAGTCAGGGAGTAGCCCCGAATGGTTATTCTGGTATTGAGAGCGCGATCAGAAGTAAATTCGTAGGTTCGTAGGTCATTTTGGAGTCATTTGGCTAAAGTTAGAAATCTGAAGGTTTTTGAGAAGTTTGACCGGAAGTGGACTTTTCAATATCGGGGTCGGATTTTGATTCCGAAAGTTGGAGTAGGTCCGTAATGTCAAATGTGACTTGTGTGCAAAATTTGAGGCCAATTGGACATGATTTGATAGGTTTCAGCATCGAATGTCGAAGTTGGAAGTTCTAAAGTTCATTAAGCTTGAATTTAAGTGCGATTCATGATTTTGGCGTTGTTTGATGTGATTTGAGGCCCCGAGCAGGTCCGTATAATGTTTTGGAACTGGTTGGTGTGATTGGACGGGGCCCCGGGGGTCTCAAGTGGATTCGGGAGGGCCAACGGGTCGAATTTGGCCTTATAGAGGTGCTGCGGCTGCTTGTCTTCTGGAGTAACCGCACCTGCGAGGTTTTGGCCGCAGGTGCGGAGCCGCAGAAGCGGCCTAGGAGTCGCAGAAGCAGCCTAGGAGTCGCAGAAGTGGACAGGAGCGCAGATACTAGGGAAGATTAGCACCTGCGAAGGCGCAAATATGGAAAAAAGGGCGTAGGTGCGGAGTCATCTAGGCTGGAAGAATGCGCAGGTGCGAGGCTTTGGTCGCACCTGCGAGACCGCAAATGCGACAAAGAGGCCGCAGGTGCGGAATTCAGGCTGGGCAGAATACTTTTAAGTGGGGTTTGGATTCATTTCACCCATCTTTCATCTTTGGTTGGGCGATTTTTGGAGCCTTTGAAGAGGGTGATTTCATCATCAAACATGAGATAAGTTAATCCCACCTCTTGTAAGTGAAATAATAGTTTTATTGTGGATTCAAGCATGAGAATTAGTAAAATTTGGGATTTTGAAGTAAAACCTAAAAATTTATATTTTTTGATTTTTGCCACGAATTTGGGCATGGAATTGAGAACAAATTATAGATTTGAGTTCGTAATATTATGGGTAATGTTTATCTTCAAAAAAATTCAGAATTCGGGCACGTGGGCCCGAGGGTGATTTTTATCGACTTTTCGATTGGGCTAGGAATTGTTGTAAATTAGATTATAATGAGTAATTGAGTGTATATTAATGGGTTTGCGTAATTATTGGCTAGTTTTTGGGCATTATGCATCGAATTGAGTCAGCGGAAGGGATTGGAAGACAGTTATGGAACTTCAGAGCGAGGTAAGTCTCTTTTCTAACCTTGTAAGAGGGAATTGTCCCCACAGGTGAAATAATTAATTATGTACTACTGTTTGTGAGGGGGGTACGTACACACGAGGTGACGAGACTCCGTGCGTAGCTACTATAATGCTTAAGTCCGGGTAGTCTAGGATCCAAAAGTATGCTTACTTGCCATAGTTGTAACTTTATTGTCAATTTAAATTTTTTAAATCATATCGAACTTGGAAAATTAATTTCAAAAATTAAACATTATTTTCTTAACCGTTAAAAGAGAAATTTGTAAATTTCATGCGTAATTGTTTTCATGGTGAAGTCTTGATTGACTGTTTGAATGTGTGTATCTATGAGTACCTGTGTCACATGTATGATTCGCGAGTGGGGTAACTCTTTATTTATATGTAACTGCTTCGCAATTATATTCCGCGAGCGAAGTGATCCTTTCCACTACTCTCATAGGAGCGGGCCGTTCACCTCGGCAGGTTAATATATGCATCTATGGTTCGCACCGTTCGATCCTTCGGCAGTGCACATTTTATTATTTTATTGGATCGGATCGTACGTCCTCGGCATGATTTGCGCATGCTTGTATTGCTGCCGAAGCAAATTTATGAGTAATGATATTTCTTCCTTGGCTTGAGAGGAGTTTTAAAATGATGAAATGTGAACTTTTGGAAAATCTCTTATCATTAAAGGAATTGTTTACCTGCTTCATGTTTATCGAGTTTGAAATTACCTTATAAAATTCATACTTGTGCACATTTTGGTACTTCAATATTTGGACCAATAGTAAGCGTCGAAGTCGACCTCTTGTCACTACCTCTACGAGGTTAGGCGAGATACTTAGTGGGTACACATTTTTGTACTCATACTACACTTGCTGTGCATTTTGTTGCACATACACATATATGTCTAGTGGCCCAGTTTGCGCAGCGGCATGGGTGATACGGAGACTTAGGTGAGCTGCACCTCTCGGAATGACCGTAGCCAGCAGAGTCTCCTTCAGAGTATTGTATTATATTTTGTCTACTGTCCAATTGTATTCCGGACAATTATTGTATTACATTTTATTTTTTTCTAAAAATTGCTCATGCACTTGTGACACCGGGTTCTGAGAGGTATATGGGATTAGTTAGTATTGAAAAGTGGTTTAAGACATTTTTCTTTACTCGGTGAAGTTCATTATTTATCGTTAAATGTAAGGAAAAGAAATGATTTCAAAAATATTAAAATGAGAATTTAATTAACTATTTAATGTTGGCTTGCTGACAGTGGTGTCCGGCGCCATCACGACCTTTAATGGATTTTGGGTCGGGATATTACACATGTTGCAGCGTGCAACCCGATCCCACCATACAGTATAGATTCATCCTTATTCCACCATATCATTCCACCCTTATTTCACCTGTTGCGGCATGCAACCCAATCCCACCATATCAATACTAAATACTCAATATGCACAGTAAAATTTACAATTTAAATCACGGGAAGCCTTTACAATCTTTACTACCAAACTGAACCAAATAGGAAACCTTGTACAATATGAGAATCTACATATGTAATGCTACACAGCGAGACCATTCCAGAAATTTATGACTAGAAGGTGCAAATAACCAACTCGCGCAAATAGCAGAAAATCATGAAACTATGAAAAGATTTAATATCATAAACATGAGAAAATATTGATTTACAGGAGAAAACATTTCACACCTTTGTTACGCGAGAATCCCCTTTTTAGGAAAGGCTATTTTTCTAAGAAATAATAAAGACGTTGTTACACCAATAGCCGACCAGATTCAATGGTTATTATATATACATATTTATTATACGTGAATTATATATATTTATACACTATATTAAAAGTACGAAGACCCTTACAGAAATATCGTTCGCCTTTTTTACCCTCTACAAATATATTTTATATGGGACAAATTTGTAATTTATGTTATTTTTTTAATATTTTGGAATTAAAAATCAACTAAAATATTAATTATTAAATCATTCCTTATGAGAATTAAATAAGAAATCCTAATATTTAGGACATTAAAGTTAATTGAACTTTTACTTTATATAAATATTTAAAAGAAAATAAAAAAACCATCGATAATCTAAAAATATGAACTAAAACACAAAATAATGTAAAAGCATAAATGTAAGAAAATCTATATCTTTCTTTTTCCAACAATAAAACTCCACGATAACTTTTGTGTTGTTTGTCCTAATATTTTAGTCGTATAAGGTCAAGTTTTACCTATTTATGTTCTTTCATGCCAAACTATTTGTCATTCTTAATTTTAAATCGATAAGTAATTTATTTACAAGTTTGGTTACTACATTATACTTTTCTATTTTTAAAGTATACCCCGGCAAATATTTATACGATTTTATTGTTGCCATTAGCATTGGAAAAAGTATTCATTGCTAGGAAAAAATAGTAATTATTTATTTGTGATAAAAAAAATTAATAATCATTTTTTGGGAAAGGAAAAAGAGGATAGCAAGAAATATAAATGAAAAAAAAAATAGAAATGTTATAAAATGAATATTATAATTATAAACTAAATGATCAAAAGAGAAGAGACAAAAATAGATAAGAGATGTAGAGAGGAGGAGAGAACTCTTCTTCTTATTTCAAGTCTATCACCCACGAGCCAAAAGTGCTCTATTTATAGTTACAAAGGTTCATTCTCAAAAACAAAGAATGAAGTTACATATTAAATAGATACATATGAATACAAGTGATTTATGTATGTGATGTAATAATTAAATGGACAACCACTTTAGTTCATTGTATTTATAACACTCCCCCTTGAATGTCCATTTAAAAGATAACGTGCCTCGTTAAAATTGTCACGACCCAAATCCAATAAAAGTTGTGATGGTGCCGGACACCACTGTTAGCCAAGCCAACGCCAAGAAGTTAACAAAATCTTTATTTTAATACTCTTGAAATCATTCATTTTCATTATATTAAATAATAATTACGAACTTCCATCGAGTAAACAATAATGTCTTTAACAAATTTAAATAAGGAATAAATTCTGAAGTTATCTCAGAACCTGGTGTCACAAGTGCATGAGCAATTTCTAGGAAGCCAATGAAGTACAATAGCCGTTCGGAATACAAATAGGACAGTAGGGAAAATACAACACAATACTCTGAAGGAGACTCTGCTGGCTGCGGGTCGTCTCGTAAGGTGCAGCTCGCCTAAGTCTCCATATCAACCATGCAGCTGTGCCAAGCTAGGTCACTAAATATACATGTGCATGTGCAACAAAATGCACAATAAGTGTAGTATGAATACAAAAATAACGTGTACCCAGTAAGTATCCCGCCTAACCTCGAAGAGGTGGTGACGAGAGGTCGACTTTCACACTTACTAAAGGTCAAATTGATATAATTAAATGTGACTCTAAGCATGGATGTCATAATTAAATAACAAATAACCACCGAAAAGGACAATTTCTTTCATAATTAAAATTTCAGTTTCCGTCATTTCGGTTGACAACTTATATCTCAAGGCAATTAAACAGTTCAAATTACAGAAAGTGCCCAGCAAATATCATGCGCAAGAAATGCCGAGGTCGTACGTCTCGATCCAACAAAATAATAAAATGTGCACTGCCGAAGGGTCGAATGACGCGAACCATAGATGCATCTATTAACCTGTCGTGACGTATGACCCGCTCCCATGAGAGTAGTGGAAATAGTCAATCCGCTCGCGGAATATATGTGCGACGCAGTTACACATAAATGTACACATTCAAACAGTCAATCCCGACTACATCAGGAAAACAATTACCCAAGGATATGACAAAATTTTCTTTTAATGGCCAAGAAGATGGTGTTTAGCCTCTTTTTTTTTTTTTTTGAAATTCATTTGCCAAATTCGATAGGATTTAAGCATTTTAAATTTATCAGTAAAATAACAAGTACGGCAAGTAAAACATGCTTTTGGGTCCTAGACTATCCGAACATAAGCATAATAGTAGCTACGCACAGACTCGCGTCACCTCGTGCGTACGTAGCCCCCCACAAATAGTAGCACATAATTAATTATTTCACCTACGGGGACACTTTCCCCTTACAAGGTTAGAAAGGAGATTTACCTCGCTCTGAAGTTCCATAACCGGATCCCAAGCCTTTCCGACAACTCAAATCGATGCACAATGCACCAAAACTAGTCAATAATCATGCAAACCCATAAATGTGTACTCAATTACTCATAACAATTCAATTTATTTCTAACCCCAATCGCAAAGTCGATAAAAATCACCTTCAGGCCACATGCCTGGATTCCAAAAATTTTTGAAGATAAAGTTTACCCATAACCTCACGAACTCAAATATATAGTTTATTCCAATAATCATGTCCAATCTCGTGGTCAAAATCCAAAAATATAAATTTCTAGATTTTTTCCCTCAACCCCAAATTTCTACAAATTCCATACTTTAAATTCGTATCTAAATGATCTCGCCCAACTATGTCTTATAAAAAGACTAAGTGGACGTTGAAATATAATCTGAGTATTTCGCCCAGAGTCGAATCCCTCATGGAATTAACCTATCAATTATCGTTGTTAGAATCACTCGAATCTTCGTAATCAACTTCCCAAAGATTATGAATATAAATTGTTGGTGTTTCTACTAACTAAAATTGCATGAAATTAATTAAACTAGAATATAACTATTGCTGGGTTGTAAACAAATGCGAGAAAGATCTAAGGTTATGGTTTCCCATGTTGATGGAATCCCTTCTTGTATATTTCATATAGTTTGGCCTAATTATCTCTATCAATCATGAGCACTCTTGTTACCGTAAATATCTCCCGAGTAATTACGATAATTTACTAGACGCACTCTCCCGAGTTACGCTAGCTATCTTTTATTATAGCTCACTTTAGATTGCACCCAAGGTAACGTTATCCCTAATCCAACCTTTAAACACTCGGTTATGGATCCCTCCTATACTTTGGGAGTAGTGTTGTTCAACAACTATCTAAATATGCACTCTCTCTCGAGTAGATACACACTAAATAGGCACAACTAATTGAGGGCCCTTCAATCAACTACAACAAGAACTTAGTTGAACAAATAGAGATTAAAACCAAGAAAACTATATTAATATAACAAGATATTCATCCTCAACAGGTTCCACCAAAACCTTAGACTAACTAAGTTAGCTACTCATAATTGTGCTAAAAACAACAATAGAAGAATTCATCAATAATGGTAAAAACACAAGGAAGAAAGATGGGATTTGATGCCCAATTGTCCTCCTTGCCTATTGCCTTTGCTTTCTTTGAAAAAGACTTTAAACCTTGATAATCCTCTCTTTTGGGCGAGTTGAACCTTATATAGGTTAAGTGCAATTGTCCCAAGCTTCCAATTTTACCCCTGAAAATAACGTGTACGAATTGGACTAGCGCGGCTGCGCTAGTGAACGCGCTATTGGCCGCGTTAATGGCTAAGTGTAGTGCCTCTGATCGGTGGGCTAGCAAGGTCTCTCTACTGGGCGCGCTAAGGCCGCGCTAATGGGACTTCATTCTGCCTCAAACACCTGGACTAGTGCGGCTGCGCTATGGCCGCGCTAGTGGACTAGTAGTCTGCCTTAGCGATTTTCTTCCTTCTTTTCACACGCTAGAAACTCCAAGGGGCCTTTCTCCTTCAATTTGGCTCCAAACACCATCCTAGGTCCTCATAAGCATACTTTGCTCCTGTGAAACATAAAATTCACAATTAGAGCCATTTTAACATCATTTAACATTCCTAAGACAGTGAAGCATCATTAAGTTGGAGTATAAATATACGCCAAACTATGTGAATTTAGCCTATTATCAACACCCCTCACTTAAATCATTGCTAGTCCTCGAGCAATCCACCCTACTCTACAAAGGTCCTTTCATCAAGTATTTCCCTAATGTGTCACACCATGAACATATTACAAGAGTTGTACCTAGCAATGTAACACCCATGCCTCAAGAGTCGACTCTCACATGCCATGAAATATTCTTACTTCCTCAAAGTACTCTACACAGAGGTCAAGACTTACCTTTCCGTCATGAATCAAGTGCCCTCACATCACACACGAGAGTAGTTCCACAAGAATAATATTAAGAACAAGTAGGAACTCAAAGAGAAAGAATTCACTCACTCTCGGAAAGAATATTCATATGCCACAAAGATGCACCATAGGCTTGCCCGTAGTGTAATACTCTACTAATCGAGCCCATTCAGTCTAAGATCAATTAGGTCTTCATTTGGTTGTAATGTAGGTTAAGGTACGAGTAGGATCTATTTAGATATAGTGACTAACCTCCCTAATCACTTTTAATACATTTACTTTCGCTTTCAGACCATATTTATGCCAGGCCAGACATTCCACCACACTTTTCTTTATATTACCCCAAAATTTACTTAGGTGCAATTATATCACTTCACCACTTATCAAGGAATGCATTTATTCATTGTCCTTTTCTTTCTCTTTTTTTTTTCAAGTGGCGCTCATTCTTTCATTTTTTTCAAAACTTTGCACCTTTCTTTCTATTTCTTTGATTCCACTCAAAAACCAAACCACCACCCCACACTTTGACTTTTACATGTTCTCTAACAATTCAAGTGCTCATGAGAGGTAAAGGGTCCAAACAGATGGCCATTCAAACAATTGGGTAAGGTTATTAATGTGGTTGCCAAAGAAATAGGCTTATAAGCTCAAAGGGGTCAATATGATAGATTATAATCAGGTGGGTATACTTTATATCTGTCTTAACAAAGAAATTCCTATATCACTTCTAAAACTAAATGAAGCTACTATTTCGCTTTGCAAACACACAGGGCAAGTTCTAGGCATCGAATGTGGAGCATAGAATACAATGCAATACACCTTACACACATATGGTACATGACTCACTCCAGATTGGTTTATCAAGACACTCTCACTGAGTTTTCAAGTTAGTTACAACATACAAATTTAAGGCACTCCACAAGAATCAACAACTGAGTCTAAGCATCACATTCTAGGGTCTTTTGTGTTCAGGTGTAACAATAATAAGGGATGCTTTTCCTATTTTAGCTCATCGCCCAAAAACACCTAACAACTAAAAAAACAAAATAATAAAAAACTAACTACACCTACTTCAAGAAAAACCCTTGGAAAAGAACCGCGGTCGAAAGAAAAACCAAGGGGGAGTTTCTACACTACCTACAACAAAACAAAATCTTTTTGGTATTTTCTTTAGACTAACTTCCCTCAAGAAAACTGCCCAAGAGATCCGTCGTCAGGAAGAGTCCACTATATATATATATATATATACTTCTTTTTATGGTCGACTTGGACCCTCTAGAACCCTATCGAAAAGGGATCCGTCGGGCCAAGACGACTTAATTAATTATACTACTACTAAAAATCAAAAAAAAGAACAAAAGCAACAAAACTAAAAAGAAAATAAAAGCAAAAATTAATAATTAGTTCCTACATATGTACATATACAAGGGAGCATTCCCCCACCCCACACTTAAGATGAAGACATGTCCTCATGGCAAAAAAAATAACCAAAGAGAGGTAAGGGGACTTCCCTAAAAGCTCGATCCTGGTCGGAGACTGTCCCTGGGTTCAGGTGACATGCACGACCCAGGGCATGTAGCCAGCCCATGATCTTCTTTTCTGATTTGGACTGTTGGGTGGCTAGCACATCAACTCTCCACCCCAATTCAGTAATTGAGGTCCTTAAACCAGCCACCTCCTGCTCCAGGTGGTCCATTCTCTGTCCCCGACTAGCCCTAGACGGGCCTGCAACCTCGGCAGCCTGCTCCTGAGTGGGCTATGCCTCCTCCTCATCTTCTTGCTCATCATCCTCATCAAAATCATTCTCCACCTCATCATCATCAACTACCATCGCTTCCTTTCCAATAGTAACCCTGTCAGCTCGGAAGGCGTACGCCGTTGGCACTTTGCCATCCACCACCAAGTTTCCTGATACCCCAGCTGCAAGGCACAATCGAGTGACAAGAAATGGGAAAAAGAAGCCATACCTCTGAACATTACTGCGGACGAACATCTCCGCATGCATGAGCTTGGCCACGTCAAAGTCGCGGCCCGTCATGAAGCACCAAATCAAACACCCACAGGGAATGTTCACCTCCAAGGTGTTGTGGGATGGGATTAAGCGTTTGTTGATCAGGTGGAGCCAACATTTTGCTTCAAAGGTGATGTCTGAAGAGTGAAACTTATTCCCATACTTGTATCACTTATATCTGCGCCCGAGTCACAAATGGTTGGGAGGAACGCTTCCCACTGAGTATAGCACCGGCCATATGCCTCATAGCCGTCCTCGTACCTATCCACGGGGCCTGGGAGCCGGTAAATCGTTCGAATGGCCTCCACAAAGGCGTTCACCGGCGTGTTCCTTACTGTTACCACATGATTCTTGTGCTTTGGTCAGTTTGCATAAAACTCCCTCCCTATCATTACATTAGCCTCATCAGGCTCCTCAAAGAACACATCTAATCTCCTCCGCAACAACTCATCATACATCCTTTAGCAGTTACGCCGGAGTGATTCCGTATCTATGCCACGTTCAGGTATGGCTGTCTTCGATTCCTTCACAACAAGCCTGTCCTGGGCCTTAGCTGATACAAATTTGTTTCTATTAAAAGGCCTAGTGTCAGGTGCTCCTCTTGCTCGTCTGCTAGAGGAAGGACTTGCTTGTCTGACGGAGGAAGATCCGGTGGCTTGACGCTTCCGAGAGGGTGCCATTGTACCTAATAAGGACATTATTAGTGCAGCACAACGAGGTGACCAAACTGTGGTTACTTAGACTTCACCTTACAATTGGTCACAATAATTTCCCTTTAGTGGGGCATTTATACAAACACTTGGTGGGCATTATTCACTGGAGCCCCCAATTAATCAAGTTGAAACTCCAATCACCACCATAATTTTCCAAACTTCACCCAACTAAATCAAGGCATACAACACCCCCAAATACCATCACCCATAAGTACTACACATACACTACCAATTAATTCTACTAAACAAGAAGAAAAACTACTACTTTCAATATCGGAAAAAGAAAAAGCTACAAAAATAAAAAAAATTAGTAAATAAAACACATACCTGTGTGTTAAAGGAGTGAGAAGTGCATAATTGGGTTATGGTTGGAGTAAGCAAGAGAATTTGGGCGTGTGAGGACTTGGGTATGGGTGGGAAGAGTATTCTTAGAAGAAGAAGAAGGGCTTTAGGAGAAGTGGGGGGAAGTGTAACGGGTGTGGGAGACGTGGGGGAGGTGGGTTAGGTTTGGGTAATTAGAAAAATTAATGGCCAAATAAAATAATACAAAACTTACCTGGTCCACGACAGGAATAACGCGGTCAGTAGCGCGACCATAGCGCGGCCGCAATAATGGAGACACAAAAGTTGGCCACTAGCACGGTCACTAGTGAGCCCGTGCTAGTGGTGTTGAGATGAGACAGAAAAGTATGCCATATGCGTGGCCACTAGTGCGCCCGCGCTAGTGGCTTTGGGACGAGGCAGTGCACTAGGCCATTAGCGCGACCACTAGCGAGGTCGCGCTACCCCAGGCCTCAAAATACTTCACTTTTTTTTCCTGACTTTTTCCTTGGAGCGGCTTGAGTCTACCCTCGCCCGCGCACACCTGCATATGTTAGTACTTACAATAATTCAACTACTCATCTGCTACACTATAAACATTACACATTGGGTTGCCTCCCAACCAGCGCCTTAGTTAATGTCGTAGCATGACAATTACAACAAATCAATAGGTTGCCTCCCATGAAGCGCTTGATTTAACATCGCGGCACGACGCAAAATGAGCGCATTTAAGGCTCACTCGACCTCTGAGGTTCAGTAATATGCATCACAGACAATTCCTTGTTCTCGTACATACCCACATACAATTTCAATCTATGCCCATTAACTCTGAAGGTGTGGGAATCTTTTTTCAGAAGCAATCTCTACAGCATTTGAGGGAAACACTTCAACCACACGAAATGGTCCAGACCATCGGGACTTGAGTTTACCAGGAAATAGTCTCAGTCTTGAGTTATAGAGCAACACCATATCTCCGGGTTTGAAGTTTCGATCCACAATGTTCTTATCGTGTAACCTCTTCATTCTTTCCTTGTACAACCTCATGCTTTCAAAGGCAAGATACCTGAATTCATCTAGCTCATGTAGTTCGGTGACTCGACTTGTGCCCGCAGCATCAAGATCCATATTTAACTGTTTCAGTGCCCACCAAGCTTGATGTTCCAGTTATATCGGCAGGTGACAGGCCTTCCCGAACACCAACTTGTACGGTGACATACCAATTGGCATTTTGAATGGAGTTCTGTAGGCACAAAGTGCGTCATCCAGCTTTTTTGCCCAATCAGTTCTTGTGGCGTTCACAGTTTTAGTCAGCACACTCTTTATTTCTCGATTTGAGTACTCAACATGTTCACTTGTCTGAGGGTGATATGGGGTTGCCACCTTGTGGCGCACATCGTACTTTGCTAACAGCTTCTCGAAGGCACGATTGCAGAAATGGGTGCCTCCGCCACTGATGATAGCCCTTGGGATCCCAAAGCGGGTGAATATATTCTTCTTCAAGAACCTCACCACCACTCGTGCATGATTGGTGGGGAGTGCTGCAGCATCCACCCATTTGGACACATAGTCTACAACAACAAGTATGTACTTATTGCCATAGGAGCTGACAAAGGGACCCATGAAGTCAATCCCCCATACATCAAAAACCTCAACCTCTTGAATCGGGTTCATGGGAATCTCATGAAGACGGGATATGTTCCCCATCCGTTGACATTCATCACAGCCCTTCACCCATTGGTGTGCATCTTTGAACACAGTTGGCCAGTAGAATCCGGCCTCTAGAACTTTAGCCGCTGTTCTGACTCCTCCAAAATGCCCTCCATACGCTGATGCGTGACATGCCTGCAAAACAGAAAATTCCTCTATCTCGGGGACGCACCTCCAGATCATATTGTCAATACAAATTCTAAACAAGTAAGGTTCATACCAATAATAATTGTGGCAGTCACGATAAAACTTTTTCTTTTGAACAAATGAGATTTCATAGGGCTTTATACCACTTACCAGGTAATTTGCAATGTTTGCATACCATTGCACTTCCTCCATGCCTGTGGCGAGTAGTTTCTCGTCTGGAAAGGTTTCCAGAATATCCTCTGCTTCCACTGCATTTTCAGCTCCTTCAAGTGGTGACAGATGATCAACGACTTAATTGTCCGTTCGCTGATTCGTAGCAGCACCCAACGAATCATGCGTGGCTTGGGTTCTTTCTTCTCAATCAAATACCTGAGGGAAGCATGGTTAGTGTAATCAATCACCTTCGAGCCGATCAGGTATGATCTGAACTTGTCGAAAGCAAACACCACTGCCAACATCTCTTTTTCGGTCATAGTGTAGTTTAGTTGAGCTCCACTCAATGTCCTATTCGCGTAGTAAATTGGGTGCATTATTGTTTTCTTTCGCTGTCCCAGCACTGCTCCCACTGTGTAGTCACTGGCATCACACATGAGCTTAAATGGTTTCTCCTAGTCGGGGGAAACAATGATTGGTGCCGTGACTAACCTGTTTTTCAGCTCCTCAAAAGCTACCCTGCAATCATTAGAAAACACAAAAGGGTTATCTTTTTCGAGCAACTTACACAAGGGGTTGGCGATTTTGGAGAAGTATCTGATGAAACACCGGTAAAACCCGGCATGCCCAAGGAAGCCCCTTATTGCTTTAACCGATGTGGGAGCTTTGCTATAACATAAACTTTAGCATGATCCACCTCAATTCCTTTGCTTGACACCAAGTGCCCCAAGACTATCCTCTCTTGTACCATGAAATGACACTTCTCCCAATTAAGCACAAGGTTCGTCTCAATACACCGTTTCAGCACTCGGGCCAGATTTGCTGGGCACTCATCGAATGAATTTCCCACCACTAAGAAATCATCCATGAACACCTCCATTATATTCTCGACCATGTCAGTGAATATGGCCATCATACACCTTGGAAATGTGGCGGGTGCATTGCATAAGCCAAAGTGCATTCTTCTTAAGGCAAAAATCCCATACGGACATGTGAATGGGGTCTTTTCTCTGTCTTTCGGGGCAATGGAAATTTGGTTGTACCCCGAGTACCCATCCAGAAAACAAAAGTGAGACCTCTCTGCCAGTCTGTCAAGCATCTGATCGATGAAGGAATGTGGGAAGTGATCTTTCCGGGTCCTAGATTCAACTTTTTGTAGTCCATGTAAATTCTCCACCCCGTGAAGGTTCTTGTAGATATCAGCTCATTGTTGTCATTTTTTACAACCGTCATGCCACCCTTCTTAGGAACACATTGCACCGGGCTAACCCAGTTGCTGTCAAAGATGGGGAGAATGATTCTCGCATCCAACCACTTTATAATTTCCTTCTTCATCACTTCCTTCATGTTTGGGTTCAGCCACCTTTGGTGTTCCCTGGAAGGTTTGTGCCTCTCTTCCAGCAGAATATTTTTGCATACAGTATGTCAGGCTGATCCCCTTTATGTCTGCCATGATCCACCCAATGGCAGTCTTACACTTAGTGAGTACCTATAAGAGCTGTTTTGCTTGCACATCTAACAAACTGGATGAGATAATAACAAGTAAAGTAGAGTTGGGTCCTAGAAACGCGTACCTGAGATGGGTTGGCAATGGCTTCAATTCCAGCTTTGGCGGTTCTTCAACAGACAGCTTGGCTGGAGGAGTCTCTCTCTTTTGTAAGTGTAGGGGTTTGAATTCCAGTGACCTCGGCCACACACCTTTTCCATCAAGAGCCAACACCCATTCTGCCAATTCCTCCCCATTTACCTCATCCAAATTCATCAAACATGCAGCAAGGGGTCCTCAATAGTCAAAGACTCATCATCTTCCTACAGTATCACATCCACGACATCAATAAGAGAACAATTGGTGAATTCACTTGGTCACCTCATGAATATTTGCACATTGAATGTGATTTCCTCGTCGTTCAACCTCATCTTGAGCTCCCCAGTTTCACAATCAATGAGGGCTCGCCCTGTGGCTAAGAATGGCTTTTCTAAAATTATGGGAATCTCCTCATCCACTCTGCAGTTCAGTATCAAAAATCTGCAGGGAACACAAACTTCCCTACCTGCACCAATACGTCATCAAGAATGCCTGATGGTCTTTTTACCGTCCTGTCTGCCAGCTGCAACAATACAGAGGTCGGTCTAGCTCTACCAATACCCAACCTCTTGTAGATGTCCAGAGGCATAAGATTAATGCTGGCCCCTGTTGGTTGATTTCCCAATGCACACGCAAGTGTACGTGGTCGACAAGTAATATAGGATT
>ML437296.1:18363-54623 GCA_005239525.1 Nicotiana knightiana
TAGACTGGTACCCTCAAGCGGACAACTTGAGGGGGAAAGGCACGGAACCGTCGATTGCACCGCTGATTGACTAGTTTAACCGCAAATAAGCCTTCTTGAATTTAAAGGGTGATAAAGGAAGAGCGCAACCACTCATCAAGCATTGCTAAAGGATCGATTACGCACGAGTGGAATATGATGTTGAGCATGATTTATGCAGCAGTAAATAACATGTTGTCACGTTAGGAAAATAATAAATGTGGTATTTAATAATTGAAAGACGTTTAAGAAAGGAAAACAAAGAAATAAGTCAGTTTTTGCAGTAAAGGAAATCATAAATGCTCAAAACGGGCAATTAAATTCACATAAGGGGAAAAGGAAAGGGTGCACGCGTATTAACAAAAGAAGCATGCTTAAGACTAATTTACAAAAAACAAGTTTGTTATGGTAAAAGCCTAAAATCCCCAGCAGAGTTGCCATGCTGTCGCGCTGCCCCCCTCCCCCACCCCCCTTTTTTTTTCCTCGCAGAATCAGGTTTCGACATTCATTTGGGACAACTCCCTTTCTTTTGGGAGAGGGGCATGGAAAGTGAAGAGTCGCCACCTAATGAATTTATGGTACGTTAGGGTACCTAATGCAAGTAATTCATGAAACCACTCTACGTTACAGGAGATTGGGTAAAGGATTGAAATTACATTGAGGGGAAGGTGTTAGGCACCTCTCGAGGTCCACAATGGTGGGTCCTGGCTAAACTTACTTAGTAAATTAGTCATTTTAAGATAAGCAGTCTAAGTACACAAATGTAAGTAAGATAGAAGGAGTTTAAAAGGTAAGTAGTCTGAGCACATATATGTAATAAGATAGAAGGAGTTTAAAAGGTAAGCAGTTTGAGCACACATATGTATGTAAGATGGAGAAGTCCTAAGTTTGTTAGCCTATAGGATCACATCTGTACAATATCCGATAATCCTTCCTCAGCTAGAGGGGTTACACGAGGCATTAGTGTACAAGTCATCATATCCTTTTACTACCCAAATACCCTCCCCTTAGCAGTTATATAAGCGGTATTAATTAACGAACTCTAAGCGTGCATTACCCGTCTCTTCCTTGTGGTCCCCGAGGTGTTTAGGACCTCTATTTTTAGGCAGTTCTAGACTCTCCTAAAGTGTTTAAAAAGGAAAATCTAAGAGTCAACAAAGAAACAAACAGGACTGTCAAGTAAGACAACAACTAAGGTCCCATGTTTACCTCCACATATAAGTAGATAATTAGCACGCCGTAAACACATATTTCAGAGAATTTTCAGAAGGTCATAGAACATGATATCTAGGTGAGCATAACAAGCAGATAATAAGCAACATTGTTTTAAAACGAAGTGGCGTAGACCTAATCAGTTTGCCTATTGATTTTAGAACCTGTTGAACATGGGCAGTTTCACAAATAAACATAGCACAATTTTACAGCTTTATAGGAGCTCAATTTCCTAAGGCTTGCCTAGGCGTGGATCTGCAATACCCTTTAAACATGTTGTCTAAGATGCAAACAAAATTCTGGAAATTGACTAAAGGAAAACAAACAGTTTGGATTTTAATACATCCTATAAACATGTTTGTCTAGGTGCTGAAATACAAAAGTTGATTTCACGCATATTTTATCCTATAACATGGTGTCTAGGCATTGGGGCTGTTCTTTTAAGCATATTTATAAACAAGACAAATATTTATTTAGGCGACATGATTTAAAGCAAATGCAGTCCTAAAATAGAATTTCTAATGCACATAGAGAATGCTCATTTTTATTAGGCAAGATTACAGCAGTAGCCTAACGACAGGATTTCTAGGTGATTGTGACTTATGCAGAAGCATAATTTCGTGATAATGAAGTACTGAGCTATAACATATTTTCTAATATGCAAAATCAGTAAACGTAATTATCCTAAGGCAGGGTTTCTAATGCAAACAACACAACAATCCTACAACATGATCTCTAATGCAAGTAACATAATATAGGTCTAAAGGCATGATTTCTACTGCAAATAAGCATAGTATAAACCTAAATCATGATTTCTACCCAATTTTCCCACAAAAATCATATAAGAATCCCTACCCTTTTACTAATATCCTCAATATCTGTTTACAAAGATGATTATTACAGACCAAAATTGAATGAATTACCTAAATAAATATAAGCTATACTATAGGGAGCCTGAGGTAAGCCCAAAGTGAACCTGGAACTACCAGGCCTTCAAAACAGTCCAGGATGCCAAAGCCTCATAGCTAATAGGGTGTCCTGGTGTGTCAAAGTTTCCTAAGGACCTCAGGGATCCTTGGCAATGCTCACACCAAGATCCTTTGAATAGGGAATGATTATGTGGAGTGTGGAAGGGCCAGCCTTCGTGTGCCAGAGTTTGGAGGAATCTTATGGATTCCTAGGCAGTACACACACTGGGGGGGGGGGGGGGGGCATAACTTAATAATCTAAGAGTAGAAGTGAGAGTGCTTGACATAGTTTGAAAGAGCTTAGTAAAACAGTGTAGAGATAAATCGTTTAGGAATGAAAAGGTTTTTAGGAATAGAAACATTTTTAAGAAAATATGAATAACAATTTTAAAATCAATTCTGAGGAGAACAAAGAGTCAACAAGCAACCACACAATAATAGAATGCACAGATTCACAACCATTTAACAAACAACTTTACAAACGGGGGTCAGGGGGTTGGGATCATAGAGAGCTCATATTAGAAACACATGAACAGGGTACAAGGGGGAAGCATATGGGACAACAAATGCACAGAGCAACTAGGAGTTTACTGATTCAAAGACTCAACAAGTCAGTTATGGTAATAGGTAATTAAGACATAAAGACAGAGCATGAGAATAGTCATGTTGAAGACAAGGATGCATTAGTCATACCAATTAGGATCAATCAAATACATTAGGAGTCTAAGAAACTAACATGAGCATACTAGTTGAGGGGAGTAAACAGGAACTGAACAAATATGCAAACAAGACAAATAAGATCTAGGCATGCTCGATTAAACACTTGAACTGGAGAGGGTAAAACTTAAACATACTAGGTAAAGCAGTAAACAGGAAGAAAACTAAATACATAGCCAATTAAACTAAGGTAGGAATAGGGATGGATTTACATAAAGGAACACATAAAGTTGAGTCGCAGAATTGAACTAGAGACATACCAGTTAAGGAAGCAAAGTGCAGAATGTAAAGCAAGTAGAGTTCCACTGTCTAGCCTGGCTTTCAGCCGGCTAGACCAATAGTTAACACAGGCAGTAGAGAAAGAAGAGGGAATTTGAGAGTGTGTGTGTATTCTGAACTAATTTTTCGTGTATTGAGAGGAAAAACAAGAGTGTATATATAGAAATTTAAGAGTGGAACAAATAAGGTAAAGGAATCAACACTAAGTCAATTAAGGAAATCATAGAGTCACAGAATCCAATCACATAAGGGTTCGGAATAGACCTCCCCTAATTAGGGTTAATTGGTCAAACGGTAATAACATGGGATTTTAATTAAGGCAAGAATCCCAATCATAACAAATAAAGGATCAGTACAATCACAAAATTATACGGGCAATCAGTTAAGGCATAGACGGCCAATAAAGTTCATAAAGAAGGAAACAAACAATATTTATGCATACGAATTTCTAACGGAGTAAAGCAATCAGCAAAACTTTCAAAATAACACTGATTTCCGGAAAGAATTACTCAACTTCCATAAATAAAAATTAGACTAAGTAAAACCTCACAGAAACATAGAACTTAGCCGGAAAGAGCAGGTTCGAACCCTAACAGAGGTTAATTAGGGCAAAACCACAAAAATACTGGATTTAACAAGGAACAATGTTTAAGTCCAAAATATAGAGCAAAGTAATACGACTGGTATCAAAAATATCGAAACAGAAGTTGAAGAAAACCAGTACATCACAGAATCGACTAGGGTTTGAACACCTGTATGAGAATCGGTCAAAACGATGAAGAAATAAATACCTAAACATTAAGAATTAAGAAAAATCTTTAAAAACAGTTTGGGATGACCCCTAGCTTAGGAAGAGTGATAAAAAGTCGGAATAGTTAATTAAACAAGAGATTTTTAAAGGAAAAAACGTAAAAGTGCTCGAATCACTCCAGATCTATACAGATCTGAGATGGATCGACAATAACAGACTAGGGTTTTCAGAAAAGTAATAGAGATGAGAGAATAGGTCAAGAACCCATAAATCCGTAATAAACAAGAAGAAGTTTTACTCACAGACGGAAAAATAGCCTGAGACAGGCTGATAAACAAAGTTTCAAACCAGAACCAATTGGGGTTCCTTGAGATCCTCTCAAGGATCCAAGAAATCGAATAGCCATGGTGTGTAGAAGATCAGGGCTGGTCGGAGAAGGCATAGAAACGTCATAAGGGGGAGATTTTTTGCCGGTGACTAGGGTTAGGGTGATCTTGAGAGAGAATGGAGAGGTTAGGGAAACTGGGAGACGGAAAATGAAAAGTAGGGGGGGGTTAGGGTTGGTTGTGAATTAAAATGGTAAGGTTTATAGTGGATCGTTGATCTAAAAGATCAACAACCACGATTTGATGGGGGTTTAGGTCGGGTAGGTGCAGATTGGGCTTAAGGTGAAATTGGGCTGGTATTTAAAAGGGGTTTGGGCTAATGTTTGAGGGGTTAGGTCCAAAAATTGAAGAAATTAAATAGGCTTATTAGTTAAATACCCACTTAATTGATAAAATAATTTGTAAAAATAATTAATAAATGATAAAAAATGTATGCATAGAAATGTTTTAAAATAATTATTCGATATTCTAAAAATACAATGAGCCATTTTCTGATAAAATAATGCCATAATGTACGCATGGGCTATAATTACAAAGTTATTGCAATTTTAACAAAAATGTATATGTGGCTATTTGTGCAAATATTTCAAGCTTAATATAATCATAAATAGCAAAATTAAATCATGAAATATTGTAAAGTCATTTGTAATGCAATTTTGTAATTATTTATATAAATAAAATATTGGGATAAATTAATTTTAAAATGTAGAAATTATGGAAAAATATCAATTGATGCTAATGCATAGTTTTGAAGGTATATATGCATTTAAAAATATTATAGAGAAATATTGGATATCAACAAACTTCAACCTATTTGGCCCTAGCTTCTTCAAATTGAACCCACAACGGGGCGATCTCTTGGCTAAGGGTCTCTATTTCTTGCTCGCTTTGCTGCAACCGAGCCTCCAACACAACAACCTCAACAATTTTTGCTTCTAGTTTTGAGAGGCGAGCAATAGTTTGGTCCCGCTCGGTCAAAAGTTGATCTCGCTCAGAGGTAAGTTCCTCCTTATCTCAAAACAACCTTTGGAGGCCCTCGAAAGCAAGAAAAATGGCATGCGAAACAAAAAATGCAAACTCAAAATACTATTATAGCAAAGATAGAAGAGATAACGAAGGAAATGAAGAATATAGCGTTATGGCATTGTGCATAGCATTGTTCTACAAACACTCTCCTGAGAGAGCTTGTATCTTTTCCCTATCTTTTTCTGAAGCCAAAGGCTTCAGATAGTTAGCAAGTTCCACCGGCCGTGTTAACATGTTACGTTTGGTAGAGACCGAGAGAGTAATTCTTCTCCTCCTTTGCGGATCTTCTGAGGGGGTGGCATAATTTTGTCCAAGCTCCCATGAACTAGGGACAGGGGGAGAGGGACATCCTTTTCTCGGACAGTTGCGGCCGGTGGAGAAGATGTAGCAGTTGCTAGTGGTAAAGGAAGAATTGGTGAAGAAAGAGATGAAGTAGATGGCATTGAAGGATGAGAAGTGGCTGTGGCAAGCGCATTGCTGGTTGTTGGTTGCTCGCCAACCAAAGATGTCAGGGACCTGGTATTCAGTCTCATGGTATCGGACGCAACGACTAGGATCCGGAAGTGAGATTTGGCATTTTCCACCATCTCAAATTTCCCTAGAGCGCCAAGGCATCGTCATCAGTTGGTGTAACTAACTCAACAGATTGAGTAGTCTGTTGAACGGAGGAAGGTCATCATCTTTTATGTAGATAAGCCCCCTCCTCGATGGCTTCCCCATCATCGTTAGCCAACATTGTGCTATGGCCGGCACGGGTGGGGGGCTCATCACCACACCTTCCGGAGATGACTCGGGAGCGGCAATCTTCACTCTCTTATTTTTTCTCCAATCTGTGGAGGAACGTCTTCTCTTTGGTTGTTTGTTCTACGGTCGGGGACTCCGAGAAGAAGCACTCATATCAGAAGTAGGCCCGAGGACACTTGCCTGTGTAAAAGCCTCTTACAGTAGCCTCACTGCATCATCGGGATTAGCCAAAACGTCCTACTAGGGAATGAAAACTGAGCCCTGGGGTAGACCTGAATTCAATAGAAGAGAAGAATCAAACAACTTCCTTACATGAAAAGGTAAAAAACAAGATGAGTTTGACTTACCATGATTTTTGGCCTTCCACCCGTATTTGAGGGACAATTCCTTCCACGTGCGAGTTTCAGGCGTAGTAACTTCCAAAATTTTCTGTACCCATTGGTCCAAGACTTCAACCCTCGGTGGAACCCACCGAGGTGCTGAAATAAGTAAAAAAAAAGAAGGGTAAATAATGATGCCGAAGCAGACTTGCGAGTACAGTTTCATAATTTCAAAAATGCTGGAGTCGTGGCCAGGATGATGTGTCTAGTGGCAATTGAAACGAACCGTCCCATCCACCCACGATCGTTGTCATCATCCATGCTCGATAACAAAGCACGGTGGTCGCGCCAGCTGAAATTTGTCATTCCTCCGCGGAAGATCTTGGGGGAATAGAGGTTCATCATTCGAGTTAGGGTTAGCTCTTCTCCCGTCTCCAGGCACAAGCATAAAAAATAAGATATTTTCCTCCACACGGAAGGACTTATTTGTGCCAAGCAGACCTGGTAATAGAGGCAGAACTCCACGATGATGAAGTCAAACTCTCCACTCAAAGAGAACGCTCTCAAAGTGAAGGGATACGTGTAAAAATACGTAAAAAATCTTCTTGGGTACGATTATCTGCTCAACCAGGTCGATAGAGATAATGTTCAAATCTTGATAGTGGCAGTCTTCCTTCACAACAAGTATACTGGAAGGACGGATGGAAGAAGGGTATACGCTAACATCCCACGTATGAGGGTGAGTAGAAGGATACTTTCTTCAAAATCTTTGGTAGTGACTAGACTCTTTGGAATGATGGTTCTCACCGTAGGAGGAGCAGCACCATCATCTTTACCTTTGTTCTTTGAAGAACAGGGGTTTCTGGAAGAAGAGGCCATTTTTTATTTGAAGTAAGGTTTTTTCTCAAAGAAGAAAGTTAAAGAAAGGTTAAATACGAAGTATGAGTTGAGTAAAGAAAGTTTGAGAAATTTTGAGTATTATAAAGTGTAAATGATGGGGATTGATGCGTAAATGTATATATGGATAAAATCATGGCCATAATTACCTCGATAACCGACAAAAGTGATATAAATCGTGTGATTGTGCATGTTCGGGGCATTAAATGCGGGGAGTCGTACGTCTAATCAACCGTCATAAAATTTTCAGAGGGGGTCGGTGAATTTCCCGCCAAAAAGGTGTTTCTACCAACTTTCCGGTGGCACAAAGTTATGCCACCGAAAAGTAGGGGAATTATCTATATACGATAAAATATATTAAATGATCGCATGAGGAAGTGACACGTGGAGCTGAAGACAGAAGATAGTTGAATCCGAAGGCAACGGTCCTGTCTATTACCAGAGAAAATGATACTCATAAAGATGAAATAAATATCTGTCACTCGATAGCATTTAACGAGGAATATTCTACAGCATTGAGTACACGACCTGCTACAAGTAATATGACATTCACTGTCTGTTGTTACACATTCTTCAATGGCCCTCATAGTTGACATTAAAGAGAGGCTTGAACCTAGGACCTTATTCCCTAGGTGCAACTATAAAATAGTGAGCTTTATGACCATTGTAAAAAACACTAATTTTCTGACAAACATGTGCAACACTTTGTTCAAAGCTCAATATAATTTTATCTTCTTGTTCGTTGATATCTTTGTTATTGTCCCCGGAAGCCCTGCTTCCAAAATTACAAGGCTATTTTATCTGCTATTTTATCTTCATCTCAAGGCTAAGTATTGTGAGCACGTGATTTTTACCTATCGTATAATCTTACAAAATCTCAGAATAACTATTTGAATACAAATGAATAATAAAAGAGGTAAAAATATTTAAAATGCACATAGGTACAAGATCAGTAATTAAACAGTTTAGGCCAAGTTTAATCATTAAGCGACCGTGCTAGAACCACGGAATTTGGGAGTGCCTAACACCTTCTCCCGAGTTAACAGAATTCCTTATCCGGATTTCTGGTTCGCAGACAATTTAAACAGAATCAAAAAATTTCCTCAGTTTTGGGATTTCTAATAAATAAATGGTGTCCCGGAACACTGTAAAATCCGGATGGCGACTCTGAATTAAATAAATCCCAAAAATCGAATAATGTCACTTAAAGTGAAAAAACTCCCTTATTACCCTCTTACCCGGGGATAGTTGAAAAAAGGAGGCGTGACAGCTCTGGCGACTCTGCTAGGGAAAAGGAACCTAGAATCTCTGGTTCAGGGTTCAAGAATTTGAGCTTTTTATGTGATTTTACTTGGCTTTGTTAAATTGTGATAATACTGTATTTTGTGCGCTCAATGTTCTAAATGTTATTCCTTTACCACTTTGACATTTATTTGAACTGTATATAAATTGCCTTCTTACGCCTCCCTTCTAAGTCTTCTAAACAATTGGTGCACACGTTCGCGTGGCCCGCCTTTCTGTTAGAGGTCATACCAAGTAAGAAATACGAGTATGGACTAGCCACTAGGCCAGATAACCTTTCGTGCTACTGGTACGTCGCTCCCACCCCGACTCGAGTTGTCCGCTCGGGTAGCCAAGGTCTAGAACAAAACCCCAGGTTTAACCCTAGAATGACAAAACCTCATGCCGGATCCCTAGTAGGAACGATTATCTGCATCNACATCCTATTTGATTACGTGCATTATTTGTCTCAGTTTGTTTGTTGACCGGCGAAATAAAGAAAGAAAATAATAGAAAAACCAAGAGTGGGGTAAGATGGAATTTATCCGATTTTGGAAAACCTGATATTTGAAAAGTACCTCGGAACTCTGTCAAAAATTTTCCGAAAAAAGAAGGAATCAAAATAATAGAAAATAGGGAGAAATAGAGTTTCAAAATAGTTGCAAATGAGCCAAATCGAGAAGAAAATTTCTAAATAAATCAAAAACATTTTTCTTTCTTTATNACTTAGAACATTTTGCATTGTCGAAGGGCTGTTTTCGTTAAAGAATGAATTTGTCGGTCACTTGTTAAAGTACCAGGTTGGCCTCAAAACTTTTCTCAAAGTAAGAAGGGGTCATTCTTTGCAAAAATGACCACTTTGGTCAAATTTGCACAAGCCACTTTAGGAGAATTTGTCTTTTAAAAATTAAAATTGGGTCTTTTGTGTCAAAATCGGAGGTAATCCTAACCCTGTTTGCTCATAGGTGCAAGATGAACACTATCCAATCTCCATAGCTGAACACCATAGAAGAGGCTCCCATACAACTCCAGATGTGGTGGCACAATTTGGATAAAGATGGAAAAGAATGGGTCACCAAACAGTTGGGATCTCTATTTGATCTTATGAAAATCAAACCCCAAAATGACTTGATTAAAGCTTTGGTAACTTTTTGGGCTCCGGCCCATAACGTGTTTCGCTATTCAGATTTTGAGCTCACCCCAACCTTAGAAGAGGTCGCCGGATATGCGGGTTCTGGTCGAAACTTAAGGAGTCAACAAATTATCTTTCCAAGACCTATGTCAGTACGCCGTTTCTTTGAGGTCCTTTCGGTTAGCCGGAAACTCAAAAAAGGCCGAGTATCCGATGGGTATTGTTCATTCTACTTCTTATACTCCAGATACAGTTTCTCAGACAGATTTGAAGTACATGAGAAAGGCTTGACTAACAAACATGATAAAGATACTTGGATAATCCATCGCCGACTTGCCTTCATGGTAGCATTTCTGGGTATTATGATCTTTCCTAATGCCGAAGGGTCTATTGACGTTCGAGTGGCCAAAATTTCCCAGGTCTTGACTGAAAAGAAAGATCATACCCTGGCTCCACTCATTATCTGACATTTTTCGGGCTTTGACTGAATGCAAGTCGGAAAAAACATTCTTTGAAGGTTGCAACATCATTCTCCAGATGTGGATGATTGAACATCTTTGTCACCATCCAAAATTCATGAGCTATGGTACTGAGAAATACAACTTCATTGAGGGTTATGAGGAAAGAGTGAAATATTACCCCGTTCCAGAAGGATTCAAGGCCTGGATCGATCATCTAAGGTTTTTACGAGAAATCCAAATAGAATGGACTTTTGGATGGCTCCCACTCAAAGAAGTCATACTCATATCCGCTGCTAGGAATCATTTACTGCTGATGGGTCTCAAGAGTGTCCAACCATATGCACCCCAACGAGTTCTGAGACAATTGGGTCGGTATCAAGTGATACCTGAAGAGGAGGATTTGAGCATCCAGGTTATTGAGCTACACCCCGAGGCTCCCTTACCTGAGGCCTTAATTCAACAAAGTTGGAATGGATGTCGATACTTGAAAGAGGATACCCAGGTTCCCAGCCTGGCTAGAGGGGAAGCGGACCCCGGATACGTGGCATGGTTTCAGAAAAGGGATTGCATTGTTGAAGAACCGGAACCTGAGCCAAAAAGGCCCTCCAAAAGACCTCATGTGCAAGATTTTGATGATAAGATGCAAGAAAGACTAGATTGGGGTGAAAAAGAAAGAGAATATCAAGCCACTATCCATGCTTTGAAAGAGAAGTTAAGAAACATGGAGTTTGATAACCAACTGCAAGCAGAGGTAGTCGAGAGCGAGAAACGACAAATGACCCCAGAGAATGAGGTGCTTCGAGCTCAGATCCGGAATCTGAAAATAGCCTTGGAGACACCTACAAGGAGTGAAAGAGATGAAAAGATCATTAACAATCTGAGACTAAAAGTTCACAAGTATACCTTCGATTTGAGAAAAGCTGAAAAAGACATGCTAGAAGCCCAAAGGGAGCTAGCAAAAGGAACATAAGAACATGCTCGTCAATTAAGGCAAAAATATGGTAAAGAAATGGCCATCTTGAAAGAAAAGTTGTTTGCTATGGGCAACGAGATGGTCCAACAGACCAAAGACTTCAGAGCAGAAAAAGAGCATTGGTGTACAGAGATTTGCCAGTTAAAAAGAATGGTGAAAGAGTTGCAAAAGTAGAATGATGCAAATACCCAAGTGTTAGAAGCCCGGTCACATCAAGTAGGGCACTTACTTCGGGAGAAGGGGATCATACAACACAGAATTACAGAAATAGCTGACTACGTGGTGCAAAAATGCCACGAATGCGAGGGTATGACCACTTCCATGTTCTTCGCCACCATGATGACTTTTGTCCATCAATTAATGGACGAATTGGATCGACTTCGGGAGGATATTGCGCAGAGGCCTGCCAATGCCCCACCAGCACCAAGAAGACAACCCGAGGCTCTCCTTTAATATTGATATCTAGTTATTGAGTCTGTATTTTTATTGCTTTCTAAAACTTTTAAGTTGTCTTGTTTTAAAGTTTAGAGTCTGTTATTTTTCTTTCGTGTTTATTTAATATTCCCAAAAGTCACTTGTAATGAAAAAGAATTATCTTTAATAGTGAAATGAAATCGCCTTTTTATTTATCTATTCCATGAACTACGTGATGATTTGATTCATGCAGCGTCATGATACGTAGGCAATCCACATAGGATTAGATCATAATCCTAAAAGAGAAGAATGAAAAGGAAGTAAAGAGAGATAATGTTAAAGACGAGATGAAACACACAGCCGTTGCAAACATTTTAGAAAAACGATAACTGCTTAGGTGCATGCATCCCAACGTGTGATTCATATGTGTTAATATCTCCCGCTAACCCAATTTGATTTCTCTTTGAAAGGTTACTATTATTAAATAGTGGTTGGTTTGCGGTGGTATTCTGGCGACACATCCATATTTCACAAGGTCTAAAGGAAGTGTAGCAATGACGTCTGAAAGTCACCTATCCATTATTGAACCAACGGATGGCCCCACCTCAGTCATCCCCCAAGAAGAATCGGCAGCCAAAGAAAACAGAAGGCTAAGATGCCGTATGCTCGAGATGTGGGACGCTTGGTCCAACGGGAGAGAGCCACCTAGCTCTATCCCTGGTTTTCCTGAGCTAATTCCTAGAACGGGAGGGACCACCAATGTGCCCATTTCAAAGCCAAACCCATTTGTTCCATTTGGATTCCCGACCATGGTCTCAAACTATTCTGGAACACCTTCTGAGTCTCGCCCCCAGGCACCACCCTCCGGATTACACTCTGTGGTGTTTACTGCTCCGCCAGCTACCCGGTATGGCACAACCTACACTGGTACGACAGAATTTTGAACCAGCCAATTTTATTTTTCAAGCTCCTCAGTTCCAGCTGGATGCCGCTCAGGTCACTCCTAATGCTTACACGCAGTACCCACAATTTGAATCTCTCGTGGAACCGGAAAAGCTCTTGAAGAATATTGAACAAGATGAAATAACTCGAAAGATGAAGAGCCCTGAACAAAGTTTGAAAAACATCCAGGGTCTAAGTGGCCAAAAGAGCGTGTCATACGCTGATCTATTCATGTTCCCACACGTGCATCTACCTGTGGGTTTCACGACACCAAAATTTGAAAAGTATGATGGGCATGGAGACCCGATCACTCATCTAAAAAGATAATGCAACCAACTGAGAGGAGCGGGAGGCAAAGAGGAGCTACTAATGGCTTATTTTGGGGAAAGTCTTACAGGTATCGCCTCAGAGTGGTACATCGATCAAGATATATCCCATTGGCATGTATGGTATGATTTGGCCCGAGAATTCGTAAGACAGTTTCAGTACAATGTGGATATAGCTCCGGACATAAATTCTCTGTCCAATCTCAAAAAGAAAGCTTCCGGGAGTACGCAATCAAATGGCGGGAACAGGCATCCCGAGTGAAATCTCCCATGGAGGAAAATGAAATGATTAGTATCTTCTTACAAGCCCAAGAGGCCGATTATTTTCAGAATATGATGTCCGCCATGGGCAAGCCGTTCGCGGAGGCCATAAAAATTGGCGAGATGGTAAAAAATGGCCTAAAGACAGGCCGTATTATAAGTCAATCTGCTTTGAGAGCCACCTCCCAAGCCATTCAAAGCGGCTCGGGAGGCATGGCAAACAGAAAGAAAAAAAAGGAGGGAGCCATGATGGCTTCGGGCCCTAGGAATTCCTGACGACCTCGGGAATATCCAGGCCCATTTTCCACAACTTCACAACACCATTATCCTCACCAGCAAGCAGCTTATGCCATGAATCCCTCATCCTTATGCAGTGATGAACGCTCAGCCGCAGCACCGTCCGCAACAGTATAACCAAAACAGAGCTCCACCACCTAGAAATAACCATCCACCACCAGCTCCATATAATCCACGCCCTCCTCAAAACAATTATCCCTACAATGCTTACCCTCGTGAGCCACCAAGAAGAACTAACTTCACCCCCATCGGCGAGTCATACTCAAGACTTTTTCCAAAGTTGGTTCAGATGGGACTTCTATAGCCGGTGCCTCCGAGCAGGCAAAATCCACAATCACCATCATACAGACGGGGTATCAACTGTGCCTATCATTCTGGAGTGGAGGGGCATGATACTGAAGACAACTGGACCCTCAAGAGAGCAGTAGAAAATCTGATTGAACAAAAGAAGGTTGTGCTAAGAGACGAGGAGGTCCCCAATGTCACAAACAACCCATTTCCAGCCCACAGCAACGGGCATGTCATTGGAATGATATTAGAAGACAAAGAATTTGACCCGGTGCTGAAAGCCATCATTGCCATTGTGGACACAGAAAGGAAAGAAGAAACAGTGGCAAAACCGGACAAAGAAGAAAAGAAAACAAAACCCCCCGGCCAGGATAAAGAGAAGGCTAAGGAAGAAAAAGAGACGAAGACCCCCGACCAGGAGAAAGAAAAGGCCAAGGAAGAAAAGAAAGAGACAACACCAGCTAAAGAAACTATCCTTTATGTCCCGAGAGCTTTGCAAAACAAACAACTCATTTTGAGCACTCCCAGAAGATTGGAACCACAAAAAATGTATATACCAAAAGGAACCTATGTTGTGAAAAGCCCGGCTATCCCACTAAAGCCGAATGAACCTTTGATTATCAGCCGCCGACCGCAAATTCCAATGAAAAATACAACTACTGTCCCATGGAATTATGATCGAACATTTGTGACATATAAAGGAAAAGAAGTCAAGGGGGAAGTCAACGAAGAAAAACCCACTGGGAAGTACCATAACCCAAATGAGCTGAACAAAGCTAAGCATAAACGCTTTCCTCTCAAAAAGCCTATCACCGCTGAAGAAGCCGAGGAGTTCTTCAAAAAAATGAAAATGTCGGAATATTTCGCCATTGAAGAATTCAGGAGAACCCCTGATCAGGTTTCACTTCTGTCTCTGTTGACTGGCTCAAATGAGCACAAAAAGTTACTCCTGAAAATGCCGAATGAAGCGTATGTACCAGCTGAGACCTCAGTTGAGCAGTTAGAAAGAATGGCTGAGCGCTTTTTCGAGGTAAAAAAAATCTCCTTCAGCTAGGATGATCTGCCTCCCGAAGGAGCCGCTCACAATAAGGCATTACACCTGACCGTTAAAAGCGAAGGATATTATGTAAAGAGAGTTATGCTTGATGAAGGATCAGGGGTAGATATTTGCCCTTTGTTAACACTGCAAGGGATGGGAATCGACATTGAGAGAATCAGGCCGAATAATGTTTGTGTCCGTGCCTTCGACGGTATCAAAAGGGACACCATTGGTGAAATCGACATAATCATGACGATTGGCCCTGTGGATTTCACAGTAACTTTCCAAATCCTGGATATGGATACTTCCTATAACTTCTTGCTAGGGAGATCTTGGATTCATGCTGCTGGGGTAGTACCGTCTACCCTCCACCAAATGGTCAAATTTGTACATGAAAATCAGGAGATCGTGGTCCATGGAGAAGATGAACAATCCATATACAGGGACCCTTCCATCCCCTGCCTCGAGGCCAGAGAAGGAAGCGAACATATTGTGTACCAAGCCTTTGAGATTGTGCCTGCTGATCAACACGAAGAAGGCACTCCACGCCCACAACCTTGTCTTTCAAACGCGTCAATCATGGTCGCCACAGATATGATTAGACATGGTTACAAACCAGGAAAGGGGCTTGGGATATCCCTACAAGACATCACTGAACCCATCTCTCTACCCGCCGCTGAAAACTTCTTTGGCATAGGTTTCCAAGCCACCGATGAAGATGTGCAATGGGCCAACACAGGCAAAAACAATGGATGGGACCTGTCTCAGCCAGTCCCACACATTACTAAGACCTTAATCAAACCACCGTATATCGAAGAAACAGAATAAGAGGCATTTACGGCCGAAGAAATTGAAGATATATGTGAGTCCATGAAACAAATGTTATATGAGGCCAACATGGTTCAGCTAGAAGAAGGTTTGAACACCGTTGAGGTGCAGAATATGGGCCCAAATGCTAAGTTGCAGAACTGGAAGTCTACTCCATTCCCCGTCAGGCGGGAGTCCTGTTAGTTCAGTTTTGCCATCTTTCCTGCACTATGAGTTATTTCAGGGTGTAACTCAAGTGTTTTTAATTTATTGCTTTTCAATTCTGATGTAAACCCTTTTATCTTTAAAAAAAAAATTCATCAAAATCAAAAATCAAAAATCAAATGGAATTAATATTTCATTTTCCAAGAATGTCTCTTTTCTTAATCTTGTCTCTTTTCTTATTCTACTTTCAGTTCTGTTTAAATGCAGATTTTAATAACATGACATGTTTGCGGACTTCATGCCCAGATCCTAAAACGCTGCCAGACTTCGAAATAATGAATAAAGAATCAGAATGCAAATAAAGTTATGCCAAGGAGATAAAACAATAAATCGAAATAGCCAAAGGAAAATTGGTTCAGATTGAAAAGATCCATACATCAGTATGAAGTACGGCCAAAAGGGTGTGTTTGTACTTGGGGTACATCGAAGGAAATGTCCCTGAAACAACTGTCAACGCAGATGTAGTCAAAAGATCCTAAAACATTGTCAGAATTTGAAATGATGAATCAAGAATCCGAATGCAAATAAATTTAGGTCAAGGAAATAAAATAATGAATTGGAACAACCAAAATAAAATTGGTCCAGATTGGAAAGGTCCATGCATTGCAACCAGGGTACTGCCAAAAGAGAGCGTTGTAGTTGGGGCTCGAAGAAAATGTCTCTAAAACAACTGGCAACACAGGTGCAGTCAAAAGGTACTATGTTTGATCCTCCATATATTTTCAAATGTTCTCCGGTTGGGATGATGAAGGCTTTCATTCTTGCTACCCAAACACCATTAACCCTTTTGCAAACCCTTTGAGATGGTTACTCTTCTTTGATTACCCTCTTTGGAACTCGAAAGTGTTATTGAAAAACAAGAAAAAAAATGTTGAAAAAAAAAATGAAAAGAAAGAGGAAAAAGAAACAAAAAATGATGAAATGAAAAAAAAAAAAGAAAAAAAAAAGAAAAAAAAATAAAGGAAAAGAAAAGAGGAAAAACAAAACAAAAAAAAAATCAAAACAATAACAAAAGTTCCCTGAACTACGTTCGACTTGATTCTGAAAGGATACGGAGGCATCCTCTCCCTGGGGTTCAGTCACACCAAAATAAATTCCACATTTTCCCCAAGAGTTTAAGCTGGGGCAAGTGTCAAGATTCGGCAATGTGTCTCCTGAAAGGTTCCAAAGTTGTAATTCAAAACAAATTTTTTTCACCCAAAAAATTAAAAAAACCTGTTCAAGTCCTTCCGATCAATTGGCAAATATGTCTAAAGTTGGAGGATACAGTGCCGGTATGGTGCAAACAAATGAGAGAAATAAAATGAGAGAGTCTTATCGGTAAAAACCCACACGGGCACCGTGAGGCGACGGTAAGCAAAGAAATTAAAAATGAGAGAGTCTTGTTAGTGAAAACTCGCAAAGAGCACTACAAAGCGATGGTGAGAAGAGAAATGAGAGAGGTTAGTTGGTGAAAACCCGAAAAGGACACTACTAACCGAAAAAGAGGATTGGTCACTGATATCTACATGATCTGGGGCAAGGTTTCTCGACCTCGGGGTAAAAAGTCGTGACGAATTTCTGAGAGTCAGATGGCTCATATAGATCAGGCATCCAGTCCAAGACGCATGTCATGTTCATTGAAGGCCGCTTACTCTACAGATAAGTCCTTCTTCTCTTTTCCCCCGAAAGGGATATTTCTCGTCAAAATTCATCACCTCCGCTTCTTTGTTATTTTTATTTTCAATCCCTTCCAGTCTGACTCTGTTTCTGAAGGAAGGCAAAGAAAAGATGGCAAAACTGATTTACAAGGTCCTCGTTTGACACAAGCCAACATGCAAGGGCACCAAGCCTCGTCAGGAGCATCGAGTCGATCTCGACTGACTGTAGCGGCCGATGTTTCAAACTCAAACCCTGAAAGGAGAAAATAAAATTGAAGTGCCTATAAAGGCGAATGAAGTTGAAAGGTTGAGCTCTGCGTGGCTAACCATCTTGGCAAGGTTTGAAAAGCTGAGATATTCCAACTTCCCTAAAGTTATAGTTGGAAGAAAAGTCAGAAATGAAAGGCCAATAAAGGCGAAATAAAGTTGGAAAGTTTAAGTCCCACACGACTAACCGTCGCAGCAGAATTTGAGGGGCCAAAACTTCCCCCCGATACTCTGGAAATCCAAAAGAAAAAGCAAGTGAAAGGCCTACAAAGGCAAAATAAAATGTTGGGTTCCACGTGACCGATCGCCATGGTAAAATCTGGAAAGTCAAGATCCCCGGGTTTAGAAATAAAACCCCATCCCCAACAAGCAAGCAAGCGGTTGAGATCTTTGTCAAAGGGGTCGAGATCAAGCAGTTGAAATAATCGAGGCCGCAAAACCAACCACCATTTCAAACTAACAAATTGTTATTTCTTTGAAAATAGGAAACAAGTGCAACTCGAAAGCAACTGTGCAACAAGCAGGTGCAACCAAAAGAAATTGTGCAAGGGTTAGAAGGAGCTCTGCAACATTGACTCCAAAAAAGGGAAGTTTCCTCCTAAAAATCCTTTCCCGCATGCATGAAAAGAGAATAAATAAAATAAAATAAAATAAAAATAATAAAAAAAAGAGAATAAAGAAAAGAAAAAGAAAAAAAGAAAAGAAGAAGAAATGAAGTTGAAAATGATGCAACCCTAAAATAGCATAGGGTCCTAAATCCCTAGCCAAACCTTTTCCAACCAAGGTATCCCAGTCCTCAGTTGATGCCAACATAGGGTCCCACTCCCAACCAGACATCGGCATAACCTGGTGATCTTCCTGACAATAGCATAACCTGTTGATCATTTCCAGACACTGGCATAACCCAGTGATCTCTTCTTCCAGGCAACAGCATTACCTGTTGACCTTTCCAGACACCGGCATAACCTGGTGATCTTCTTGACAACAACATAACCTGTTGATAATTTCCAGACACTAGCATAACCCAGTGATCTCTTCTTCTAGGAAACAACATAACCTGTTGACCTTTCCAGACACCGACATAACCTGGTGATCTTCTTAAGAACAGCATAACCTGTTGATCATTCCAGACACTGGCATAACCTAGTGATATCTTCTCCCAGGAAATAGCATAACCTGTTGACCTTTCTAGACATCGGCATAACTCGGTGATCTCTTCTGACAACAACATAACCTGTTGATCATTTTCTGACGTTGGCATAACCCAATGATCTTTCCGGCAATAGCATAACCTGTTGATCTTTCCAGACACCGGCATAACCTGGTGATCTTTTCCTAAACAACAGTATAAGCTGTCGATCATTTCCAGACACTGGCATAACCCAGTGATATCTTCTTCCAGGCAACAGCATAACCTATTGACCTTTCCAGACAGCGGCATAACCTAGTGATCTTCCTGACAACAGCACAACCTGTTGATCATTTCCAGACACTGGCATAACCCAGTGATCTCTGTTTTAGGCAACAACATAACCTGTTGATCATTTCCAGACACTGGCATAACCCAGTGATCTCTTCTCCCAGGCAATAGCATAACCCGTTGACCTTTCCAAGATACCAGCATAACCTGGTGATCTTTTCCTGACAACAACATAACCTGTTGATCATTTTTTGACACTGGCATAACCCAGTGATCTCTGTTTTAGGCAACAACATAACCTGTTGACCCTTCCAGACACCAGCATAACCTGGTGATCTTTTCTTTTCCTGACAATGGCATAACCCGTTGATCACTTCTTTGACATTGGCATAACCCAGAGACCTCTTTATCAGGCAACAATATAACCTATTGACCTTTCCAGACACTAGCATAACCTAGTGATCTCTTTCTTAACAACGGCATAACCCATTGATCCTCCCCCCAGACACCGGCACAACCCAGTGATCTTCTCTCAACGACATCATAACCTGTCGATTTTCTTCATAGGGTCTCCAACCCCTAGTTGATTTTACTATGGGCATAGGGTATCCACTCCCTAGTCTACAATAACGTCGGGTACACTGTTCCCGGCTTTTTCATTGTTTTCAATAGTATAGTTTTCCTTAGAATAACTCACGAAATTTTTCTAGTAAAACTGGGGCAGAAAATTTCGTTCGTTCGCTCTTGATTATGCAGATAACAATTTTAGGACATTGGACTCGGGACAACCAAAAGAAGAAGTTTCGATCCAAAATAACAGAACAAAAGAGAAATCCTAACTCAAAAGTATAGACACGGAGAAGATATGGACTATTCAGGACGAAATTGAAGTCATCCGTTCGGTATATCCTGCCTTGATTAGAAAAACGAAGAGACGAAACCAACACCTGCAGCTAGACAAGCATCAAGATCCAGGTCAAAGTCGGCAGAAGATCAAGACTCAAGACCAGGTCTTAGATAGGAATCTTGTAACTAGCAACTGATAGGTTTAGTTAATCGTTCGTTTTGTTTACTTTGGGTGTAATAAGGAGACCAACAGCAGTAACAACAGCAACAACAGTGAAACCACGGCTTCCCGGTAGTCCCAACTACCAAAACTTCCAGAACTACACTAACCTGATTCATTTATAACTAAGGATATGTAGGCAACCTCTGAAGCAGGGTTCAGTCAAAATTTTCAAAAACGCTTCACAATGGAACATATGAATAAGTAAAAGTCATTTATTGCTGCTCACTTTGTCTTTGTCCAGAAAATCTTCGTATTTCCGAACAAAGAGGGGCAACTGTGAGCACGTAATTTTTACCTATCGTATAATCCTATAAAATCTGAAAATAACTATTTAAATACAAATGAATAATAAAAGCGGTAAAAATATTAAAAATGCACATAGGTACGAGAGCAGTAATTAAACAATTTAGGCCAAGTTTAATCATTAAGCGACCGTGCTAGAACCACGAAATTCGGGAGTGCCTAACACCTTCTCCCGGGTTAACAGAATTCAGTACCCGTATTTCTGGTTCGCAGACAATTTAAACATAGTCAAAAAATTTCCTCGGTTTTGGAATTTCTAATAAATAAATGGTGTCCCGGAACACCGTAAAAATTCGGGTGGCGACTCTGAATTAAATAACTCCCAAAAATCGAATAATGTCACTTAAAGTGGAAAAACTCCTTTATTACCCTCTTACCCGGGGTAGTTGAAAAAAGGAGGTGTGACAAGTATTATATTTTTTTTCTAATTCATCTATTATTTTAGGATCAAATTAATTCACTTGTCTATAACCACATATAAATTCAAATGTAACATTTTATGGGTAAACAGTGTCGACCCCAACATCACCATATAAATTGGTACGGAGGGAGCTCTTTGTTTCAACAAAATGCCTAACACCAGGTTCAAAATTTACTTACATATGTTCTCCAACTCGTCTTTCTTTTTTTCATTTCCAAAATTTTCTTATCCATCACAATTATACAATGATTCAATTTTAGTAGATGCTAGTAACTATACTTAGTTATGTTGGTTGAAAGTTTCCTAATCCTTCTTATCCCCATCGATAGGTTGCTTGTCTGAAAGACTCAAAATACAATATAAAAAATTAAACTTCAATTAGTTACTACACTATGTGCTTCAATCCAGGAAAAAGAAATTCACAAATTTCCAGCAATTCTCTTTTGCTAATTGCAAATTTAAACTAAAAAGACAAATTTCTCTTCATGCAAACGAGGTGATTATCTCCCTCTATCACGCCTCATCATCATTGTCTACTCTTCAGCTATTTAGGAAGACACCAAGACTATAACAAATGTTTGAGAGAAGTTAGAGAGAGAAACATTCCTTTCTTCCTCATTAGGAAACCTACATACTTCGAAACATAAACAATGGAAACATCAACCAACACTGACGATCACATGTCCGACCAAGAGGAAGATCTTCTCAACCGAAGCACCAACAACCATCGACAACCACCTGACAACAAAGAAAGTTTTCGAGATAAAATACTAATAGACAATTGCTTCATCCGAATAGATAGCATACAACAAGATTTTTCTCAATTCGACTTAGACGACGAACATGACAACCCAACACACCATCCTTACTTCATCTGGAAAAAAAGACTCTACGAACCTTGGCAACATGCAATCATCATCAAACTACTAGGTAAGCGAATAGGCTTCATACTACTACGGAGTAAACTGAAAACCCTTGGAACTTGAATGAGGATCTAAATTTGATTGTCTTGGAGAATATTACTACCTCATCAAATTCACTTCTCATGAAATTACACCAAAATTCTGAACCAAGGCCCTTGGTTCGTAGGTTCTCAATTTCTTTCCGTCAGGAAATGAGAACCTAAATTTAACCCCACTGAAGAATGCCTTTCTCAAGTATTTGGATAAGATTACCAGAATTACCAACAGAATACTATGATTCCAACATCTTGCACAAAATAGGAAGTCAAATTGGTACCATACTAAAAATAGATAGCTGTACCAGAAACACCAGTAGAAGAAGATATGCAAGGTTATGTATATTAGTCCAGCTGGGAAGACTTGTGCCCAAGGATATACTCATTGGTAAGCATCTACACAAAATTCACTATGAGACCTCAACCGTTATGCCAAAGATATGGATGTTTAGGTCATATGCTATATCAATGCACAAAAATAGAACCAGGTATGTCTTCTGCCCCCACAAAAGAAAAAGAAAAAAATGAAAAAATTCAAGAAAAAAAATGAAAAAAAAAGAAAAAGAACAAAAAAGAAAAAAAAAGATGAAAAAGAAATAAGTGAAAATGAATACACCATGGAAATATTATATCGTCCTTGGACTACAGTAACTTTCCAAAAAAGGCACACAACAAATATGCACCTCCCCCAACTTCAAAGTTCACTACCCTCACAAAAACCCATAATTCGTTCTCCAATTTAGAAAAACCTCATGAAATTCCAACATGTCAACCATCCACGTCATATACCTCTATTGAAGATGGAGGTCACGAGCTAACAGACCTCCATTGATAAACTGGGTCGAGCTTCAGAGAAAGAGTTTTAGAGAGAAGAGAGATTGAGGAAAATGAATTGTATTTCATTTCTCTTTCTAACAGTATATTTGTACGTGTATAGATGAATATACTAACTACTCCAACTAACTAACCCAACCACACAACTAACTAACTCACTAGTGTAGTTAACTAACTCAACTACTTATACACATAAATATTACACTAGCTATTCTCAATACCCCCCTCAAGTTGGAGGTGAGGAATTCACTGCCAACTTGATGAGAAGATCCGATTGTTTAACCCCAGTAAGAGCCTTTGTTAGGATGTCAGCCAATTGAGCAGATGTAGAAATGCGATGTAGGTTGATTAGCCCCTCTTGTATCTTGTCCCGGACAAAGTGACAATCCACTTCGATATGCTTCGTTCTCTCATGGAATACAAGATTTCTTGCAATGTGAACAACTGCCTGACTGTCGCAAAATATAATTATGGGATTGGTACACATGACTGTCAGTTCTTCAAGCAATCTCTTTATCCATACCAATTCACCAACAACTTTTCTGACTGACCTATACTCGGATTCTGCAGAAGATAGTGAGACTGCAGTTTGTTTATTTGAGTTCCAGCTTATAGGGCTATCCCCAAGAAACACAATATAACCACTCATAGACTTCCTTGAATATGGACATGCATCCCAATCCGAGTCACAATATGCTTTCACAGTATAGTTAGGGTCATTTCCTTGGAATATCCCCAAGGTGGGATCCTTCTTCAAGTACCTGAGAACATGTACAACAACCTTTAAATGAGGTTCCCTTGGTACTTGCATAAACTGGCTCAAGTGTTGGAAACTATAGGCTATGTCCAATCTTGTGTTTGTCAAGAAATTTAATTTTCCAACTAGCTTTCTGTAATATCCTGGATCAGACAACAAGTTGCCTTTATCATTTCTTAACTTGATGGCAGAATCAAGTGGGAGTTAACATGGGAATATGGCAAGCAGTCATACTCTTTCAGTAAGTCCATGGTGAATTTTCTTTGGCAAGTCAATACTCCATCAGGTTTGTACAGCAGTTCCAGTCCCAGGAAATAGTGCAGTTTCCCCAGGTCTTTTATCCTAAACTGGTTATGTAAGAAAGTCTTCAATTATGTGATTTCCTCCAAATTAGTACCAGTGAGGATCTCATCATCTACGTATACATCCACAAATACTGTTGACTTCCCCTGCTTCTTGTAGAACATTGAGTAATCACTGGCAGAATGTTTGAAGCCTCTAGACTGTAATGATTCTGTTAATTTATCGTACCATTGTCTGCTAGCCTGTTTTAGACGATATAGTGACTTCTTAAGTTTGCACACTAGATTCCCATTGGGTGTCATTAGGCCTTGTGGGACTTCCATATACACTTCTTCATGTAGATCCCCACGAAGAAATGCATTTTTCACATGTAGTTGATAAAGGTTCCATCCTCTCTTTACTGCAATACTGATTAGTGTTCTGACTGTGGTTATTTTCACCACTGGTGAAAAAGTTTCTTTGTAGTAAATCCCTGCTTCTTGTATGTATCCCTTCACCACAAGTCTTGCTTTGAATCTTTCCACACTTCTATCTGCCTTGTGTTTGATTTTATATACCCACTTGCAACCTATAACTTTCTTCCCTACAGGCAACTCAACTAGATCCCAAGTATGATTAGCATGTAGGGCTTCAAATACCTGTGTGATAGCCATTTGCCATGTAGGATTCATAGATGCCTCCTCATAAGAAGATGGCTCATAATCATGTGAAATGTTTCTAAGTAATTGTTGACTTTATAGATGCAAGACATTAAAAGAGACATGCTGGTTATTATTACAAAATGTTTTGAAGGATGTAGGAAAGGTTTGGTGTTTTGGTGGTATTGAAGGGTTGGTAGGGAATATACATAGTCCTTTAAGTATGCAGGAGTGGTGTGAGTTTTGCTTGATCTTCTAGGATTTGAAGGATTTATGTGGAGACTATTGGGTTCCATAGTTTGGGAATCAGTGAATTGTGCCTGTGTGAGTGACTGAAAATCAAGGTTATTTTCTGGTGATGTGTTTGAATTTGTTACTTGATTAGGTGTTGTTAAACTGATGGTGGAGGTGGTGAGCTAGTTGTAGAAACAGATGGAACAATATCCACTACAGGTTCATCAGTTGCAGAAATTGGTGTAGCCTAATCATACCTACTACAATTACTTGGCTCACCAGAAACAGGATGGGAGTGGGATTGGTTTGAATTTGTTAAATGCAATACAAAAGGAAAATTGGAATAATCATGTGAAATTGCAAAAGGAAAAATGTTCTCATGAAATACTACATCCCTAGATACATGTATCCTCCTTATGGCTAAGTCAAGAACTTTGTAACCTTTTGTACCAAATGGATAACCAACAAACGCAAATGGTGTGGCTCTTGGTTTAAATTTGTATTTGTGAGTCTTTTGTGTGCAAGGATAGCATAGGCAGACAAAGCTTTTGTGTAGTGAATATTTGGGCTTTTTGTTGTATAGAAGTTCAAAGGGACTTTTGTTGTTCAGTACACTGGATGGCAGCCTATTTATTATATAAGTGGCTGTCAAGATGCACTCCCCCCAGTACTTTATAGGTAGTTTGGATTGGTACAGAAGTGCTCTTGATGTCTCAAGTAGGTATTTGTGATTTCTTTCCACCACACTATTTTGTCGTGGTGTATATGTACAAGTTCTTTGGTGTACTATGCATTTTTCTTGAAAATATGCCATGGTTTCATTGTTAACAAATTCTAGACCATTGTCAGATCTATTGGTCTTGACTGAGGTATCAAATTGGTTTTCAATCATAGAAAGGAAATATTTGATTGCATGAAATGTGTTGCTTTTGCATCTCAACAAGCGAGTCCAAGTTGATCTACTAAAGTCATCAACTATGGTAAGGAAGTATTTGTAGTTATCATGTGTTGTTGTGTGATAGGGGCCCCACAGGTCTATATGAAGTAAATCAAGGATTTTAGTGGATGAGGTGGTTCTTTCAGGCAAAGGGAGTCTAGTCTGTCTAGCCATGGGACATATTGAGCAGATAAAAGGCTGTTTGGGAGCAAAATTGGCTGGTATAATAATTATCTTCCTCATTTTTACAAAAGGTACATGTCCTAGTCTATTGTGCCACAAGTAATCAACACTGTTTCCAGAAGATGCGGAGCACATGTAGAAGAAGTTTTAGGAGATGCGGAACATGCATAAGAAGAATTCACAGTAGAAAGATCAGTTTTATTGCATGAATGGGTACTATTTACATTGTTCAATGGACAAGATGAATCATTTACAGTTGACAATGAGTAAAATGGATGAGTATGATCCCTTTTCCTACTAACACTGTTATCAGAAATAGAAACATGAGAATGTGGTAATCTAGAAGTTGAAGCAGTAGGTGAAGCTAAATTGGAACAATTGTGACACTTTGAACAAAGGAAGTATAGTCCACTTCTTGCCTTACCAATCTCCAGAGGCCTCTTCATCGAATGAGCCTGCATTAGACAAAGGTACTTGCTGAAGTTAACCATACAATCAAGGTGCACTGTTAAAGAGTGAATTGAAATGAGGTTATATTTGAAACTATGCACATATAGGACTTTAACTAAGGTCAGTTTAGGACTGAGTAAGGTATCACCAATTTCGATCACTTTCACCTTGTAGCCATTAGGCAGTGTGACAAAGAAATGATAGGGTAAAGTTCTGATGTTGGTTAGGAAAGATTTTCTATATGTCATGTAGTTTGTAGAACCACTTTCTAATATCCATAAATCAGAAATTGAATTTGAACATTTACACATAGTTGTTTCAACTATCTCTTTATAAGTACATCAAGCTAGAATACATGCAAAGTTCACAACTCTACTTGTGATCACATTTGAGTTGTCTTTTGTGCTGTTGGCCTTGAAATTCTCCAGCAGATTCAACAATTGATTGTATTGTTCCTTTGTCAGGTTCTGAAGGTTTTGATTTTGATCTCTATTATCAACATCTTCATTATTGCAGACTTGCATATCTTCATACTAACCATGAACATTTGTAGCAGATCCTGCATTCCTACCCCTTGTGAACTTGAAGTCTTGTGGGAACCCATGTAGCCTATAACATTTTTCTTTAGTATGCCCCTACTTCTTGCAGTAGTCACAATACAACTTGGATCTATTAGGGGGAAAACCTGGCCTATATGGGTTCTGTCCTTGTGAAGTATAATTGGTTCTGAATTTGTTGTTTCCTGGGCCATTCACATTCATAGAAGTAGATTCCATGACCAAACGACTATGTGGATTAATTTCTCTCTGTTTCTCTTCTTGAATGAGAATGGAAAATGCCTGTGCAATGCTAGGTAGGGGATTCATCATTAAAATACTTCCCCTAACGACAGTGTAGACTTCATTAAGTACCATTAGGAACTGGATTAGCCTTCGATCTTGTTCTGCTTTGTACATATTTTCCTTGGCACCACATGTGCACTGACATCCACATTAGGCATGTGCATTTAAAGTGTTGAGTTCTTCCTACAGTTTTTTTATTTTTGTATAATATCCAGTTATGTCTAAGGTTCCTTGATTTAGGTCATTGATTTTCTTTTGTAATTAATAGAGTTTTGCCCCATTTGTTTGATCATACCTGTCTTCAAGCTCTTGCCAAAGCTCCTTTGCATCACTGACATACTGTAAACGATCAACTAAATCCTTTGAGAGCGACTTTAGAATCCACGTTGTTACCATATTGTCGCATCGTGCCCATTGATCGTAGGTCGCGTCCCTAGCATCAGGTTTCCCGCACTTTCCCGTGATGAATCCGACTTTGTTCTTCACGGATAGGGATCTAAGGACACCTCTCCTCCAGGATCTATAGCCAGTTCTGTCAAACACGACTTGTACCAAAACAGTCGTAACACTCTCCGATGGGTGCATGTAAAGCGAATTGGTCGAATCCAAAATTGTGGCGGTTTCTCGAGTTTCTCTATCTCCCGCCATGAATTTAAGTAGAGAATAATAGGAATTTGAGTTAATAGAGGATCGAGAGTTTGTGAATCAACAATTTTCGGAAAAAAAATAAAAGGAAGAATTTTGTGAAATGAGAATCTCCGATCTGTAATTTTGAATCAGATGAAATTAACGAAGAAGGAGAAATTGAATGTGAATTGAACACGGAATCGATGTTTACGAGCTTAGTTCTGATACCATGTTGAAGATGGAGGTCACGAGCTAACCGACCTCCATTGATAAACTGGGTCGAGCTTCAGAGAAAGAGTTTTAGAGAGAAGAGAGATTGGGGAAAAAGAATTGTATTTCATTTCTCTCTCTAACAATATATTTGTACGTGTACAAATGAATATACTAACTACTCCAACTAACTAACTCAACCACACAACTAACTAACTCACTAATGTAGTTAACTAACTCAACTACATATACACATAAATATTACACTAGCTATTCTCAATAACCCCCATTGCCACACAAACAAACGATAAACCTCATACAAAAGCAGCCAAACAAACTACCACTTCCCATATTATGGTAATCACCCCTTCAACCGAAGCTACTCACGTGGATAGTCCAAATACCCCTCCAAAGCCAAAACAATTCAAAATCAAATAACAAACCACAGTACACCTTTTTCTCATCCATCTACTAGTACAATAATACCAAATATTAGTACAACTATCACTACACCTATTAACCCTACCCAAACCACTACACCTCAAACCTCCTATACGAAACCTAAACAACCTACCCTAAATAATTCAGCAAAACAAAACAAGTTACAAAACCATCCCATTAAAACCCAACTTCCAGTTCTCTCCACAAACCAGATTCATCCAAATATATCTACCATCAAACCAAACTATCAACTTTCAACAACATTGGGAGATTACCCTTTACACTCACTTGACACTCCTCTCACAGGTAAGGTACAAGCACTAATTAGTGCTTTGACAGAAAAATCCTCCAAAATAACAACTCCAAATCTCACACCCTCTTCTAACAAACAACAGTAAGCTTATTACACATTACACAACACTACCCCTCCTTCAATGCTCTTCCTACTACCAAATCTGATGGTAAGTCACGTAAAAGATTGAGCAAGAACAACACCAAGACCCCATCTTCCACAAACCAAAACCAACGCTTAAAACTCTATAAAAATAATGCAATCTCCATGCATTTTTCCACCACAACACTGTCCAGTCGAAAATATCTCCCACACACAGCTTCATCAACCACACCCCAAAAATCCCACGCTCCAAACACTCGACCTCCACCCTTCCTCCTCGCATGAGGAACCAAAACCGCCGGAACCCACCACAAAACACACCGGCAACCACACTATCCCTCACACCTCCATGCACACTCCCCCTTGCTCCACCACCACCATGCATGTTCCAACTTGCACCACAAACACTAGGCAACAACACTACCACTCTTTCTCACAACCCACTGCCTCACTACAACTTCCAACCAACCCAAAGCCACGATCTGTTCTCTCTCCAATCACCAATGACGAACTAGAACGGGAACCTGGTCAACCTTCAACCAAATCTGCCGCCCATTATGCCACCACTCCCAATGACAAACCAAGAAATGTTTCAAGCCTACGAAACACTGCTTTACCACTAAACAGTGCAGCAGGAAGACATCCTATCCCTGGGAAACTTATTGATGCAATCAACTTCCGTCGCCGAGCTCCAACTTGCAATCATACCCACTAAGCAACTTTGCCAACTTGTCTCTCAATCAAGTCATGCAAGCTCTTCACACACCAGTGACACAAGAACAACTAGACAAATTCTCGATGGAACAGATAGTGCCGGACATGGAAACAACAACTCAATCGTTCCATTCAATAACTGCAAATTCCCCTCCCCTCCAGAACATGTGATGGACCCAATCTTTCTGACAGAGGAATGCTTAACCCTAACCTTCCTAGAAAATGCAGAAGAAAGAATTCTGATACAAACACCTCCAAATATGCGGAAGGTGTCACTCAACATAAGGTCCAGTGCATGGTCGCCAATCTAGCAGTATGTGCTGAACCTCTGTGCGGGAGTGGGGGGAGGGGGGTGGCCGGGGGGCAGGAGTGTGGGGTACAGAAAGAAACGGAAATTTGAAAATAAAAAAAAAATTTCTTGTGCGGGAGTGGGGGGAGGGGGGTGGCCGGGGGGCAGGAGTGTGGGGTACAGAAAGAAACGGAAATTTGAAAATAAAAAAAAAATTTCTTGTGCGGGAGTGGGGGGAGGGGGGTGGCCGGGGGGCAGGAGTGTGGGGTACAGAAAGAAACGGAAATTTGAAAATAAAAAAAAAATTTCTTGTGCGGGAGTGGGGGGAGGGGGGTGGCCGGGGGGCAGGAGTGTGGGGTACAGAAAGAAACGGAAATTTGAAAATAAAAAAAAAATTTCTTGTGCGGGAGTGGGGGGAGGGGGGTGGCCGGGGGGCAGGAGTGTGGGGTACAGAAAGAAACGGAAATTTGAAAATAAAAAAAAAATTTCTTGTGCGGGAGTGGGGGGAGGGGGGTGGCCGGGGGGCAGGAGTGTGGGGTACAGAAAGAAACGGAAATTTGAAAATAAAAAAAAAATTTCTTGTGCGGGAGTGGGGGGAGGGGGGTGGCCGGGGGGCAGGAGTGTGGGGTACAGAAAGAAACGGAAATTTGAAAATAAAAAAAAAATTTCTTGTGCGGGAGTGGGGGGAGGGGGGTGGCCGGGGGGCAGGAGTGTGGGGTACAGAAAGAAACGGAAATTTGAAAATAAAAAAAAAATTTCTTGTGCGGGAGTGGGGGGAGGGGGGTGGCCGGGGGGCAGGAGTGTGGGGTACAGAAAGAAACGGAAATTTGAAAATAAAAAAAAAATTTCTTGTGCGGGAGTGGGGGGAGGGGGGTGGCCGGGGGGCAGGAGTGTGGGGTACAGAAAGAAACGGAAATTTGAAAATAAAAAAAAAATTTCTTGTGCGGGAGTGGGGGGAGGGGGGTGGCCGGGGGGCAGGAGTGTGGGGTACAGAAAGAAACGGAAATTTGAAAATAAAAAAAAAATTTCTTGTGCGGGAGTGGGGATAGGGGGCAGGGGGATGGGGGCGAGGGGTGGGGGTGGGGAGGGGTGTAGAAAAAAAAAAAGAAATTTTAATAGTTTGTTTGACTTAGGATAATTTTGGTATTATAAAAACTTACAAGGGACAAAAGAGTAATTTTATTGGTCAGGCTTTTAAGCCAAAATAAAAAAAGTTGGAATCAGCCAACTTCTTGCTTTTGGCTTTTTTAAAGTATTTTTTTAGCTTTTTTTAAGTAGCTTTTTCTTTTGCCAAACACTCCATTTAATAAAAAAGTACTTAAAAGCTGGTTTGACCAGCTTTTAAGCCCATCCAAACACCCTCTAAATCTTCCTTGGTTAGTATGTGGAGATTTTAATGAAGTCACTAATGCATCAGAAAAGTTAGGAGGCAACCTTATAAAAAATAAGAGAGTTTCTCTTTTATTGATTGCCTTAATATAATGAACATGGTAGACCTAGGGTTTATTGGACCTCATTTCAATTGGACTAACAAACCTAACTGTCAAAACAATAACTCCCTTATTTTAGAAAGACTTGATAGATTTTTGAGCAACCCTGCTTGGCTAGACTTGTACCCAGACTCCAAAGTAACGCACCTCCCCCGTGCATACTCTGACCATTGCCCCCTGTTTCTCAATCTTACACGCTAGTATAGTAACCCCGTCAACTTTCAAATTCGAGACAATGTGGTTAAGATACCCTCATTTTAAAAATTTAGTATCCTCTTGTTGGCTCTCTAATCAAGACTACATAAACGCTGAGATAAACTTAAAAAAAAATGCTCAACAAAGGAACTCTACATGCTTTGGGAATATTTTCACCCAAAAAAGAAACATAATTGCTAGAATCGTGGTATTCAAAAAATGAATCCATCTCAAAAAACAAATTTTCATCATAACTTGGAAATAAAGCCCGTTTTCGAATACAACAATGGAAGAGGATTTCCGGAAACTAAAATCTAAAATTCAATGGCTAAATGAAGGGGATGCCAACACAAAAAATTTTCACCCAACCATAATCCATAGACGGTGAAAAATTAGGATCCTCGAACTCCTTGACAATGTGGGAAATTGGAACCTAGACCTAGAAGCTATTACTAAAACAACCATTAATCACTTCAAGCAAGTATACACTACTGAGCTTTCCGTTCGTATTCAAGAATCTATTCCAATAGACATAAACTCCATAAGTCTCCAAGAACAACTCCTACTAACCAAACCCCTCTCACAATGTGAAATTAAGCGAGCCATCAAATCATTCAAACCACTGAAGGCTTCAGGACCGGATGACCTTCATCCAATTTTCTTCCAGCAGTTTTAGGATGACACCAACTGTGCAGTCATAAAAACTTGTATGGATGATTTTTCATTCTCTCATATTGCACCATAGATAAATAATACTTTCATTACACTCATACCTAAAGTAAAAAATCCTGAGATGATCACTCATTACCGACCCATAAGCCTTTGCAACACAATTTACAAGACTATAACAAAAATCATCGTCAACCATATCAGACCCTTACTACACAAAATTATCAGCCCAAACCAATGTAGCTTTATTCCTGGACACAGGGCTACTGACAACTGCATAATTGTCCAAGAAGCAATCCACTCCTTCAATAAATATAAGGGTAAATACGGTCATATGATATTGAAAATCGACCTAGAAAAAGCTTTTGACCGCCTCGAATGGTCTTTCATACGTTTTCATTATTTAGTTTAAATTTCCTTCATTATGTCTTGCGTCACCACTTCATCTATATCCATACTAGTAAAAGGGAAACCTTCAACAACCTTCAACCCAACCCGTGGTATTAGACAAGGAGAGCCTCTATCCCCATATCTATCTATCATCTGCATGGAATCCCTCACCCGTCTTATAAATCAAGACATCAACCAAAACCTTTGGAACCCAATAAAAATTGGTAGAGTCTCAACAACCATATCCCACCTCCTCTTTGCAGATGACCTAGTATTCTTTGCTAGAGCAGATAACAAAAATACTTCATCCATCGTCAATATCTTTAATAAGCTGACCCCAGTCTCCGGACAAAAGATAAACTTTGAAAAATCTAAGGTCTACTTCTCAAAAAATGTACCTCAAAACACCAAACACATTATTGCAAACTCACTCAATATTACCCCATCATCAAAATTCGGAAACTATCTAGGATTACCCATCATGAACCTCCAACCAATAACTGACTATCAATACATCATAGATTGTATGAATAACCGACTTCAAAGTTGGAAGGAGAAAATGCTCTCACTAGCAGGGCGTGCTTCTCTAATCACAACTACCCTAGCCACAATCTCTAATTATGCTATGCAAGTAAACATGTTGGCAAAAAATTGTACATAAAACATGGGATCGTATTCAACGCAACTTTCTCTGAGGATCCATGGAAGAGAAAAAAAGAATTCATCTAACAAATTGGGAAAATGCCACAATGCCTAAAAGCTGGGGTGGATTGGGTATTACAAATACAAATGCAAAAAACTCAGCCCTTCTTTCCAGCCTCACTTGGCAATTCATTAATAATCCAGGCCAGCCATGGGTTAGAATCCTGCAGGAAAAGTACAAAGCACACCAACCACTAAATGATTTTACTAAAAAACACACTGACTCCTACATTTGGAAAAGCATCTCCAAAGATTACCCCCTCTTCAGACAATGAATAGCCTGGAATATAGGAAACATATGCAAAATAAGGCTTTGGGAAGATAACTGGATTGGGTCCAACGACTCTCTTAGGTCACTATCCAAGGACCCCTTGCCAAAGCAGATACTACAAAAACAGTCCAGCACATCTACTCCCCAATAATCAATGGAATCTTTCCATCCCATCAATACAAATACCCACCAACATTTTTCAACTTATAAATAATACTTATATCAAGAAATCTGACCCTAAAAAGGGCACGTTTTTATGGAAAAATACCAACTCGGGCTCCTTCTCTGCAAAAACAATTCACAATCTCTTCTTACAAGCTTCAAAGACAATTTCTCAGCCCCAACCCCACCAAAGCCAATGGATATGGAAAATACATGCTTTGAATAAGATTAAATACTTTATGTGGCTCCTTGTAAATAATAAATTACCAACCGCAGACAACTTATTCCACCACAATATCATCACTAACAACAATTGCGCTTCCTGCCCAAGCACTATAGAAACAACAAGACATATTTTCATAGATTGCCCAAAAGCAAAATCAATGTGAGATTATTTCAACATTCCCATTTCCCTAATCCCAATGATCTCTGCACTGATCTCACTCTGTACACCGACTAAAACCTACCTCCTCTCGGATAATAAAAGACTACCAAAACACATTCTAACCCCCATTATTCTTTGGACTATATGGAAAAATAGAAATCAAACACTATTCCGGAACATTTCTAACCCAATTACCCCTACTGACATCATCTACCAAACACTAGAATATGCTCACTTAGTGCAAAATCAAAACAAACAACCATGCCACACACACAAAAATATCAAATGGAAACCTCCTCCACAGGGTTTTTATAAGCTTATCATTGATGGTGCTTACGATGAAAGCACAAACACAGGGGGGGGGGGGGGGGGGGGGGGGTGGAATTATCCGAAACCACAACGGGGAGTGGTTTATTGGATATGCTACTCATAATTACACCCACTCTTCCATACATATGAAATTTTAGCTTTTTATGATGGTCTAAAGCTGGCACACAATCATATATTACTTTCACTCATTGTGGAAATTGACTCACATATATTAATACAAATTCTATCTTAAGATAATCTAGCATTTTCACACATATTAATGGATTGTAGGCACCTACTGGAGAAAAGCTGGGAAGCCCTCAGGTTGGCCATATCTTTAGAGAAGCCAATGATATTGCTGACAAACTGGCCTGCTATGGGCAAGGCAGAGTTTCAGAATTTCAAAGACATGTCATGATCTTTGTATCCCCTCCCCCTTTTATTTTAAATATACTAAATGAAGAATCTACGGAACTGGGACTACTCGTTCAGTTACCATCATGTAATAATCTTCTGTGTTTTTAATAAAAGTCCTTCATTTAGCAAAAAAAAAAATAACTTATGCTGCATCAGTCCCATAGAATGGGGTAGGTAGGAGTTAATCAGTAATGGGAAGGCATTCAAAAGTTTGAAATGGTTGTAGTAAAAGGATGATTCTGATTTGTACCAAGTAAGCTCAAAAGGATTTCAATCAGGGTTCTAATTATGGATTATTTTAGTTTGGAAAGAAGTTGGGGAAGATTGTTTGGATGGTTAAAAGAATCGATTGGTCAGTTTTAGTTGATCACTCTGTTAGTTTCTCATATCTCGGTTATATTAGGGCTAAAAATGCTCTCTTTTCATATTCAAAGACTATTAAATGCTCCAAGTTAAAGAATAAGGATGACCTTGATCCAAAACCCAAACTTAAGGGACTACTCTTTGAAAATGGCATTGCATGGATCTTTGGTTTTCACATAAATCTTTGTATATTATTTATGTAATATTTGGTCACTATTATTGTCACCCATATAAATATATTGGCCCAACTATTTACATTATACTGGGATAATATTCAACTGGACATAGATTATTCATCTTAACAAAATAAAACAGAGGTGCTCTCACAAGTCTTCTCCTGCAACTAAGAGCAGAAGCGAATACCAATACCTATATAACTCAGTCCACCATAGAATTACAACAAGGTGATTTAATTTCTTGATGGCACAAAGAGCAGCACCATAGCCACCAACACTAGCTTGAATAATAACCAAAGTATAATCAAAAGCCTTTGAAGAAGCTCCAACATGCATAAAAAAGAAAGTAAAAAGCTGCACAAAGTACTTATCCCATTTTACCTGTCAAAGTAGCATAAACACTATGAAAATATTTGGTGAACTTTACTATTTTTCTGTCTCTAACATCATATGCAAAAGGAAAAATCTATATGCTTTTGACATTTATACCTCTTAGTTTTCTAACAAAATTCTAGATAGCACTATTATAAGTTAGAACTTATTTGAGAATATTTTAATAATAAGGAGGTTGTTTACTATCCTTAGCACTGCTAAGAAACTCTAGTAATTTTTAAAAAAGTACATGTCAAACAGTATAACAAAAGTGCAGTTTTTGAGAAGTACGTCATACCTATTGTCACACCTCCTTTTTTTATACGCCCCAAAGGGGGTACGGGAGTTTTTCCACTTAAAGTGACATTATTCGAAATGGGAATATTTTATTTTTATTAGAGTCGCCACTTGGAATAGTTTATTTGGTGTCCCAAGTCACCGGTTTAAATCCCAAATTGAGGAATTTTGACTCTGTTTAAATTGTCTGCGATCCAGAAATCCGGGTAAGGAATTCTGTTAACCCGGGAGAAGGTGTTAGGCATTCCCGAATTTCGTGATTCTAGCACGGTCGCTTAAGGATTAAACTTGGCTTAAATTGTTTATTACTCACTTTTAGGATCTATATATATTTGTATTTTTTAACGTTTCTTATTATTCGATTATC